>CM020502.1:30788943-30811443 GCA_009823395.1 Thamnaconus septentrionalis | reverse complement strand
TGATTCTGATACCTTTTGCACTGATTAAAAAGAGTAATCATCTCATAATCTAACACGGTTCTCGAAATCGGCTCTTTGTGATGTCACAAAGAGCACTCGAGGAGACCTCTAACGCAGCAAGTCGCCGTACAAAGACCTGGTTCCGCCGAAGAAACAAGAAACTAGGAACTAACATCACTGAGTGTGTCCATGTTTTTTCCTCCTTTTTTCTTTCATTCTTTCTGATTTTTTTTTTTTTTTTACTCTCCCCTCCAACCCCGACCCCAGGGTCCGGCGCTGAGCGAGGACTTGAGCGCCGCCAGCACCAGCAGCAGCTCGGTGGAGATCAGCGGCCTGCTGAGCGACGCCAAGACGGCGGGTCGCTGGCCGAACCCGGCGCTCTCCTCCGACGAGGTAGAGACTCCACAGAGAGGATGAACTCTGGATGAAGTCCATCATCAAGTTTTCCATCCTTTACCAACTCTGACGCACCAAGATTTACTGAATTACGAATTAGAGAATTGCTATATTTTAGTAATAATTTATTATATTATATTATATTTTCTGCCCTGCTGTGTTTCCTCTCTGGTTCCATCACAAGTGTTCAGACCTTCACGGTCGCCTCAGCTCATCCCCGCCTTTTTTTTTTGCATTTTTATTTTGCGCCGATGCTTTAAGTCAGCCACAAACAGACCGCTGTGTTCCAGGGGTTAGCTTTTCTTATTTTTTCTTAACGAGCCGCTTGTCTTGTTCTGTTTTCCCTGACGCGACACAATGTGATGCTCAGAGCCTGGACATGATAGACGACGAGGTGAGCCGGAGGACGGGGAGCCTCCAGGAGGCTCTTCCTTCTCCTCCTGCATGCAGCTTTGAGCTGTTTATGTCTCATTTCACTTCCTCCCTCCATCACCACCACCACCACCACCACCACCACCACCACCACCACCATCATCACCACCACCACCATCACCACCATGATCACCACCATCACCACCACCACCATCATCACCACCACCACCACCACCATCATCATCATCACCACCACCACCACCAACATCACCATCACCATCACCACCACCACCACCACCACCACCACCACCACCACCACCACCACCACCATCACCACCACCACCACCACCAACATCACCATCACCATCACCATCATCACCACCACCACCACCACCATCACCACCACCACTTTCACCACCATCACCACCATCACCACCATCACCACCATCATCATCATCATCATCATCACCACCACCACGATCATCACCACCACCACCACAATCACCACCATCACCACCACCACCACCACCACCACCACCACCACCACCATCACCACCATCATCATCATCATCATCATCACCACCACCACGATCATCACCACCACCACCACAATCACCACCATCACCACCACCACCACCATCACCACCATCACCACCACCACCACCACCACCATCACCACCACCACCACCACCACCACCATCACCACCACCCCCACCCCACCATCATCACCACCACCACCACCACCACCACCACCATCACCATCATCACCATCGCTGCTGCTGCCTCACCACCTGTGTTGCTTTGGAGTGATTTCTCGTGTTTCAAATCAAATCAAACTTTATTTGTACAGATTTTTTCATACAATGAAAATGCAACACAAAGTGCTGAAAATGCAACAAAAGTGAAAACCACCCATTTCCCCCCACCAACCCATTCACCCAATTGGACTTCAAAGCTAAAAGACAATGTTAATAGTGAAGAATTGACAAAAATCAGTTAAGGGCCAAACTAAAAAATAATTCCTTTTCAAAAACCTCCACAGTGTCTTCAGTCCTGATGTCCTCTGGTTTTGTTGTGTTTTGTCTGTGTTCTGTTCACCCTGGTCTGGAAGACTCCCCTTCTCACCCTCACGCTCTTGCCTCACCCTCCGTGCCCAGATCCTGGACGAGGGTCAGGTCTCCAGGCCTCCCACCCCTGGCCGAGCTGCAGTGTGGCCGACTGGAGCTCCCAGCAGGTGTCCCGCTGGCTGCTGGGCCTCAACCTGGAGCACCTGGTGCCCGAGTTCAGCGCCCGCAGCGTGGACGGAGAGCAGCTGCTGCGGCTGGAGAGCGCCGAGCTGAAGGTTGGGAGCGCGTGTGTGTGTGTGTGTGTGTGTATATATGTATATATATATATATATATATATATATATATATATATGTACATATATATATATATATATATATATATATATATATATATATACATAGATATCCATATCCATATATATATGTATATATATATATATACATACACACATATATATATATGTATATATATTTATATATGTATATATATACATGTATATATATATATGTATATATATATATACATATATATAGTATACCCATAATATCAAACTAATGGTATATAGTATACCCATAATACACTTTTGTCTCGTGATGCTGGATTCCACGTTGTCCCGCGTCTTTACCTACTTGAGTTGAATTAAGAAATGACCTCCAGTAACCCCAGAATGGACAAAAACTGATAGATGCAGAGATATAACGAAAGTTTTCAATGTGTTTGATGATATTTGTTATTGATTTATGCCACAGTGGTGCAAGTATTATGTGCAACACGTGTATTTTTTTCACGTCAACGCCAAAGCAAATAAAACAAGTCCACTTCCTCCCTGACCGACTCTCACTTCCTGTGGCTTCCTCAGGCCCTCGGGGTCAATTCCTCCCAGGACCGGGCGCTGCTCAAGAAGCGGATCAAGGACCTCCGGGTCACCATGGAGAAAGCCAAGAGGAACCGAGAGAAGCTGGAGAAGCAGCTGCTGCGGCGGCAGGAGCCGGAGGCGCAGCAGAAGGAGGTGCCGTAAGGCGGGGAAAGCGTCCCCGGTGAGAGCTTCGGCCGCCGGATCGGCGCCCGCTGCCCAGCCCGCCCGCCCGATCTGACCTGCCCGACCCGCCCTGCGCCGCGCCAGCGTCTGGAGGAACAACCAAACGTCCCAGGGTCCTGAGAACGAGCCCTGAGGAACTCCTGCTCAGTAGTTTAGTAGTTCTCAGTGGTGGTGCTACACGTCTGTCTGGCAGAGAACAGCTTTTCCTGGAGGAGCGGAGAACCCGACCAAAACCTGCAGTTGGATAATCGGATGCTGCCCCGCCCCCTTTTGGCTGCCCCACCTCCTTTTGCTGCCCTACCCACCTGTCACCTGATCATTATTATGATTATTTTTTAAAAAGCCTTTAAAAAGATTTACTCTCGATTCTTCTAATTTATGTCTCGGTTTTAATGCTGTAAAATCAAGATATTTTAATATTTATTGAAATTCTGGGCCAGAGTCTTTGAAAAGCTGCCCCTGGCTTCACTGCTGCGCCACCTTGTGGAGAGCAGCGTTAATGTCTAACGTGCCATTTCTCACTGCCTCCTCTCTTGCGCTCCGTCTCTCCCTTTCCCCTTTTGAAAAATTGGAATGGGCGGATCCAATCATTTCGTTTTTTCTGCGCCTTCCCTGTGTGAACGGACCGGCTCCTGTGCAGTATTCACCTCCCACCACCAGGTGGCACTGTTGGTCCGCAGTCCGGGAACTGACTGACTCTGGGACGCTGCAGGTGCAAAAAAAAAAAGACTGTCTGGAAAAGACAGAAGCAGGCTGGTCAGCTTCGACCGACCGCAGCCGGAAAACCTTCTTAGCGATGCTTCGACTCCTCCTGCTGAAGTTTTTATACCCTCCATGCCTCCATCCCTCCATCCCTCCATCATCCATCATCCCTCCATCCCGCCCTCTCTCCCTCCGCAAGCCCCCCGCTGCTGCCTTTTAGAAGCTCTAGACGGGTAGAACTTGTTCAGAACTCCTCCCTGCTGCTTCTTGCTCCGCCCCCTGGCCCCGAGCTCTTTTCTTATCTTTCGCCAGGTGTGTTTAGACGTTGCGACTAAAAAAGAAAAAAAAAAGAAAAATGATTTTTCATTTTACCGACTAAAACCAGTTACGTAAGAGTGGAAGCATTTTAAATTCATCCCGATAGATTTTTTTCCTCCTCCGCTGGTTGAGAGAGACGCCCCCTTGTGTGTAACTTCTCCTTCCTCCCCCCCCCAGGGGGCGTGGCCTGGTGATGGTGGGACACGCCCCCTCCCTGCCAGGTGCGGCGGACTGCCTCCGAGCAATACAGGCTTCTGTCCATCTATCTGTTCATCCGTCCATCCATCGGGGCTATGTATTTATTATTTCCTTGTATTTAATGAAGCTACTGTTTATAATATTGACTTATACCAGATGATACCAGATGATACCAGATGATATTAAACTACTACTACTGATAGTTATGATTTATCCAGAATTGTATGATGACCTTGACCTTGACCTTGACCTTTTTTTTTCTTTTTTTTTTTGCCAAATCCTGATGAAAACCAGAAGCGCTTGTTGACTTTAGACCCGGCGGTTTCGATGAGCTGCTGTCCCATTATTCTTCTCCTCCACTAATATGACTGTAGTGCTGCTGTGTATATTTTGTACACCTTTTACTCTGTGAGGTACTCAGCCCCACCCATCCCCCCCACCCACCCCCAGGCGCCCTCTGCTATCCAGTTTGTCAGCTGACTGAAATAATTTGACTCTTTTTGTATGTGCTGTTATCAACATTACTGATAATAATATGTCCAATAATAATATTATGATAATAATAATAATGATACTGAAGAGCAATACGCTGTGAGAATCCTAATTTAAAAAAAAAAAAACCCACAACCTCATTTTATGTTTTTCAGTATGTAAGCGTGTAAGTTTTTAGCTCCTGATACTTAAGAATGTGATTGAATGAGGGGGGGTATTTTAGCGCCCCCTGCAGGCGGAAAAAAATTAGCCGGCAGTGTGGAATATAATGGAGGGCTGGAACCAAGGTGATTGCAACAAAAAAAATGTACAAAACTGTTGATTTTCTTCCTTTTTAAAGAAAAATCACCTCTGTCTTTTACTTTTTTTTTTGCCGTTTTAAAATTTTTTCCAAGGGCAAATTTATTATTGAATAAAACACGCAGTCACAGTCCACGGTTTGCTGGTTTTCATCTTCTGCTTGCGTGTTTCTCTGTTGAAACTCTTTCAGCTTCCAGCTCAACACAAATTTGCGTACAGCGCATTTTCTTTTTTTATGTCACTAGGACGTAGCGCTCACTCACAAGAGTATGTTTGCCGTGGTCGATGTGAGCTGCGACTTTAAGATTTGACAGTAAAATGCTGTTTTTTTGTGAATTTGTGTCAAATCCGCTGACGGAGGCGCAGCTCCGCCTTTTTCCTCCTCTCTCTCCCTCTCTGTCCTGTGATTGGTCTGCTCATATTTTGTCTGGTTCAAGACGACTCAGATTTGAGCTTTATAGGGAAAAATTAATGAAAAAAAACCCTGAAATCTCAACAGCAATCCAACAATTTATGACAGTTTTAATGATAACAATAAAGTTCATAAAGTTCTTTTTCTCTGAAATCTTGAAACACATGGCCTATTTTACCCCCTTTACCATGTGACCCCCCGCCCCTATTTATACCCAACTATTTGCTCCTCTCTGGTGTCGTGTGGCCCCTCCCCCTCCGCTCCGATGGTCCATGGAGCTCCTGCGGTGTTGGCTGCTCTGGTTCGGACTCTCTGCTCTCAGCTTGGTCAGATCCTGGTGGAAGGCACTGCAGGTGCAGCGAGGCTCGGGCTCAGGCTCGGGTTTGGGCTCTGGCGGCAGGTTCATGGAGGAGGAGGAGGCGTGCCCCAGACGAGCGGCCGTCAGGCAGCTGAAGCAGCGCCTCCTGGAGGCCGTGCAGGCTAATGACGGCCGGCAGGTTGAGGAGATCCTGCGCCGCGGGGAGATAGACGTCGACACGGTGCTGGAGGTGGAGGATCCCGCCATGGTGCTGGCCTCCTATAAACAAGGTGAGGGAGGAGGTGTAGGAGGGGGTGGGGAGGTATAGAGGAGGGGGAGGAGTCACGAAAAAAATGACATGCTGCAAAGTTTGGTCCGCAATTGTCTTCATGAAATCTTGAAAATGGATTTTGCAGGGAGAGGAAAAACATGAAAACAAGTTATGAAATCTGTAGACAGGAGTGCAGTACTCAATTCTGTCCACTAGATGGTGGTATGAACACTTATCGAACTAAGGATTTTTGATTGTGTGAGTTTCTTCAAATTTGTAAGAGCAGAATTTAGATAATTTCTAACTTTTAAACACCAGGAAAAAAATCTTGTTCTTGTCCTCCTCATCCTCTTCCTCCCCCTCCTCATCCTCTTTCTCCTCCCCCCACTGTCCTTCTTCTCCTCTTCCTCCCGCTTCTGCTCTTCCTCCTCCTACTCTTCCTTCTCCTCCTCCTCCTCGTCCAACTCCACTCCTCTTCCTCTTCTTATTCCTCCTCTTCCCTCTCCTCTTCCTCTTCCTCTTCCCTCTCCTCTTCCTCCTTCCTCCTCCTCCACCTCCCCTCTGCCCCCTGCAGGTTACTGGCTGCCGGGCTACAAGCTGGAGTCGTCGTGGGCGTCGGCCCTCCATGTGAGCGCCATGATGGACAGCGTGGAGGTGGCGCTGGTGCTGCTGCAGGCCGGCGCCGCCGTCAACCGCCAGCCCAACGGCAAGACGCCGCTGCACGTGGCCTGCTCGGCGGCCAGCGGCCAGCTGGTGGCGCTGCTGCTTGCCCACGGGGCAAAGGTCAACAGCCTGTCACTGAGTGGACACACTCCGCTGCACTACTGCGTCGCCGCCCAGTCGCTGGACTGCGCCAAGCAGCTCATCCTCAAAGGTCAGGAGGTCAGGCCCCGCCCATCATCCCTTCTACAGCCCACATTTCTACTTCTTAAATATATTTTAAAATCCTAAAATTCTGTCAACAAGAACCCGACTGATATCCATTAAACCAGTGTTTCTCAACTTTTGATATAAAATAAATGCACTAAATAAATAAATAAATAAATGTTGTGGTAAATGTACTGTGGTTGAGAAACACTGCATCAAACATTTATAATTAATAATTTAATAATTTATAATAAAAAAATTTATTTAGCCCGCTGTTTACAGCCTGCAGCTAAAACTTAGGCTTTGCCGAACCTTCCACATGGTTTAGAAGGACCCATAAGCAAGGCAGCTTCAGAGGGCGGAGCCAACAGCTGTCTAGGATTGTGGTCACTCACCTAGCAGAGGCACCGGTGCCCTTTGTGACATCACAGAACTCAGGGTTTCAGTGCATGTTTACCACTTTGCTCACTGTTGACTTGATTCACTAATTAAAATCAGTTGGATTTGATCACAAACTTCAAGAGGTCAACTTCCTGAAATCATCCTCTGAACTCAAAAAAGGTCAAAAGATCGACCAATCAGATTTTTCTCCCCCTGAAGGCGCCAACGTCAACCAGGCGGACCAGGACAACGCCGAGGAGACGCCGCTCCACACGGCCGCCAGGCACGGCGTGCCGGAGCTGGTGGCTCTCTACCTGGCCCACGGAGCCTCGGTAGACGCCCTCAACTCCCTGCAGGAGACCCCGCTGATGAGCGCCACCTTCTGGACCTTTGACTCCCGAGAGCAGGCCTACAGTCAAACCACCACCTGGCCTGTCGCCTCCTGCTGGACCATGGCGCCAGTGAGTTTAAGAGGAATTTTATTTTTTTCATTTTTTGGATTATGAGCAAAAAATATATTTGAATTTGTCATTAATTTGTCAAAATTTGTTATTTTACATGTTTATAAAAAATATATCCTAAGACTACGACAGAGAGTTATTAATTACTTGGTATTTGTAATGGCATCGGTGAGTACTCTACTCGTTCTGTAAAAAGGAGCAAATCATTATTATTATTATTAATAATAATAATAATAATAATAATAATAATAATAATAATAAATTAATTAATTACTTAAGTTTATGTCATATTTTTTATATTATTATTAGTTATTATTATTAGTAATAGTAGTGCTATTTTTATACATTAAATATATGAGTTTTTTTTTTATTAAATACTTTATCATTTTTCGTCCTTGTGCTCCAGATCCCAACCTCCAGGAGGAAGACCACAAGACGGCCCTGCACAAGGCGGCCTGGAACTGCGACCACCTGCTGATGCAGATGCTGCTGGAGGGCGGGGCCGACGCCAGGGCCATGGACATCAACGGCTGCGCCCCCATCCAGTACCTGCTGAAGGTGACGGACCTCCGACCGGCCGCGCTGCCCGACCGCTGCTACCAGCTGCTGCTCAACCACAACGCAGCCAGGATCTACCCGCCGCAGTTCCACAAGGTACACACACACACACACACACACACACACCTATAATAAAACAAAGCATAACAAATAACCTTTCGCCACCTCTGCAGGTGCTGCAGTCCTGCCACGACTTCCCAGCAGTGCTGGAGATCCTGGTCAACTCCTACGAGCGGCTGAAGCCAACCAGGAAGTGGAGAGCAGCCATCCCTGACGACTGCTACCAGGTGGGCCCCGACCAAACACACACTGGGGTTCACTCACAGTCTGTGTGTGTGTGTGTGTGTGTGTGTGGAAACAATCTCAACATTGTTATCATCATTATTATTATTATTATTATTATTATTATTATGAGTAGCAGTAGTAAGATTAGTGATGTACCAACACCAACACCAGCATTGGGTATCGTTACCAATACAAGGGTTGAATGCTCTCCTCATACTTGTAAAATATGTGCCGATACCAGTTGTATGTGAATGTATGTGATGTATTTTGAGAAATTTGTGTTTGTACTGCAGTGACACTTTCGAGTTGTGAAGAGATGTTGTTCAAATAACAGAACATGTCAGTAATTCTCATAATGTATAATGACCTTATTAAGTACTCGGCATCGGTGTGGGTGAGTACTGAAACTGCAAGTACTCGTACTCTACTCGTTCTGTAAAAAAGTGCTACTGGTTCATCCCTAATAATCATCGTGGGTTTTTCCTCCGCAGCGTCACGCTGACTTCTACGACTCGCTCTTCTCCGTCTGCTCCGCCTCCCCCCGCAGCCTGCTGCACCTGAGCCGCTGCTCCATCCGCAGTAGCCTGGGGGGGCGCTGTCACAGCGGCGTGCCGCGGCTGCCCCTCCCACCGCGCCTGAAGAGATACCTGCTGCTGGAGCCCGAGGGCGCCCTCTACTGACCGGGACCTTTAGTCCCTTCAGCTGGAGGACGGACAGAGAGTCCTGGGCTGGAGAGGAGAGTGGAGGAGGAGGAAGAGGCAGAGCTGATTGACGGAGGTGACCAGACGCTGGACGGGACACTTGAACCTCCGTCACCTTCCCGAGAACATTTTGTGATTTTTTTTTTTTTTTTTTTTTTAAAGTGTCTTTAGTCTGTTTTTGTGGTTGTTTTCCCAAATGGTCCCAAACACTCCAGAGGAGCTGCAGGAACCTGGAGACCCGCTGACTGACTGAGTCGGACCCTCAGGCTGCACTGAGGGGCCTCTGTTAGCAGGACAAACACTGCAGCGGGCCCCTCACGGCCTGGGGTGCTTGTTTATTCCAGCGGGTTGCGGGCACTTCCTCCGAGTGGTGAGAAATGTTGGAATCTTCCGTCTGAGATGATCATTTGCACACCTGCCTGCCGAGGAGAGGTTTGCATGAACGTTTGAGGACCCTTGAAAACTGTGAGTGTCTTTCTTCTTCTGGAGATAAGAGAGGCAGCAAACAGACTGCAAGGTTTCATTCATTAAAAAAATAAATAAAATGAACAATTGAAAACGAATGAATTTGAAATAAAATAAAAATGATAAATTAAAATAATAAATCAAAATAATAATAATAAAAACGTTAAAAAAACAACACATCATTTTAAAATTTATAGTTAATTTAAAAATATATTTAAATAAAGTAATTCAAGGAGGAGACAAAGTTCCGAGCAGCCGCAGGAGGAGTTTTTAATTTCATTACATTCGCCGGTTCTGTTTAGTTGCGAACCACAACGTCTGCAGCAGCACTCAGAAGGGTGGAGTTACCAAAAAAGGGGTGGAGCTCACGCAGCACAGTGATGGACAGGGATTGGCTGAAATGTTTAGTGATTCCTGCACCGCCAGTATGCCGGCAAACAGCTTTCAATAGATCACAATACTTTAAAAATTAAAATTATTATCATCATTGTAAATGTTGAGGTTAAAATGTTGATCGTCTGCAGTTAAAACGCAAATTAATTACAGCAAATTGATGCATTGAGGACATCAGGAAATGCTACACAAAACAACAACAGCAGCAGCAACAACAGCAGCAACAACACACATCTCACCCACAGCACACAAAGGGCACACATTGCGTTAAAACACACAATGTTAAAAAAAAATCTTACAAGTCATTTTGTGTTTTAAGGCACAATGCAGGTGTGAAAGGTGGAATCCTCCTTTAAAAAAAACACAAGGAAGCGCACGTTACATTTTTCTATGACTCACAAACAAACAAGCGGTTCAGGTTCTGAGCGAGTTTTTAATGTTTTCCTCTTTCATCTTTGAGTTTGCAAGTCTGAAACGCTGCTTTATGGTTTAAGATAAGACGCAGCCAAATGTTTGATCGGACGCTGAGAGAAAAGAGGAGGACGGAGCAGCAGCAGATTCTTTCACTGCCTGTAAACCAGAACCAGTTGTTGTTGTTGTTGGTTTTTTTTTTTTTAAGGCAAATCTTTAGTAAATGTAAGTTTAAAAAGCAGAAGCACTTTCTTTTTCTGTTTTTGTTCCAGCATAAAACCTGTCATGACCAGTAGCTGTGCTAAAGTCATTTAGCATCAGCAGCAGTTATTATTACTAAACATAATTCATTCGAAAATAAAAATAAAATCCAGAAATCCTCGGCGACCCTGTTTTGTAGGTGGCATTGGAGCGTCGGCGCACAAAATGAATGTGTCCGTTGTCAGTGGGAAGTTGGTCAGTTGTCTGGACAGAAGGTGGGGGACTTGTTGAAACTGGCTCCGCCCCCCACCCCAGGGCCGCTTCACTCTTGCTTGCCCATCCTGCGGGGGTCCTTGCTGGGCATGGACCAGTCGTCGGCCTCCGTGGACGTCTGGTAGTGACGCAGCGCCGACTTGTTGAACACGGGAAGTCTCTCCACCGACTCCGAGGACAGCGCCTGCCGGTGGCGGAAGAGGGGAACTTCAGCTGCTATAATATAGACCAGACGTGGGCAAACTACGGCCCGGGGGTCATATGCGGGCCGTTAAGGTTTTTAATCCGGCCCAAGAAATTATCAGAAGTAAGTGAGTCATAAAATATCTGGATTTTATCCATTTTTCAGCGTTTTCTGTGTTTTAGCATGAGTTGGACTGGGCAAACGTTTTCACTGGTGGGGCCACAATGGGTTCTAAAATGTGACAGAGGGGCCGGAGCAGCAGCAGATGGGTGGAGTGTATCTAGCTCTTTATTGAAATGACTCTGAAAACACTGAAAAAAATGGATGAAATGCAGCGATTTTAAGACATACTGACTATTAATATAATTTATAGAATTTCGGCTTAACGGGCCACATATGGTCCCCGGGCCGTAGTTTGCCCACGCCTGGTTTAGCTGCAACAATTTTTCAGAAATGTCATTGGTCCACTTTGAGTCAGCAGGTTGGATCAGTGTTTGTTTTTTAGTTTTTATTTAACGGCTCTCACCTTCAAGTAAATGACGGCCGAGGTGCCGTAGCCCTCCATGGAGTAGAGCTGCAGGTCTCCCTGGAAGTACTTGGCGTAGAGGCGGGAGATGGGCAGACCGTAACCAAAACCAGCCTGGAGGAGGAGGAGGAGGAGGAGGAGGAGGAGGAGGAGGAACAGGAAGAAGAGTTGGAGAAGGAGGAGAAGGAAGAGGAGGGGGGATGGAGGAAGAGGAGAAGAAGAAGACAAGGGGGAGGAGGACGAGGAGGAGGAAGAAGGGAAGGAGGAGGTGGAGGTGGAGGTAGAGGAAGAGAGGGAGGAGGAGGAGAATGTAAAGCACAAGCAGCAGGAGGCAGAGGTGAAAGACGAGGAGCAGGAAGAGGAGGAGGAGGAGGAGGAGGAGGAGGAGTTATAGGAGGAGTTCAGGAGGAGGGAAAAACACAAAACAAACAGAGTTGAAGCTGTAAAGTCTGGTTGCAGTTTAATCAGAGTAAATGTTCCCTGGCTGCGTTCACACCGTCTAATTGGCCATTTAACAACTACGCTCACTCCCTCCCTCCCTCACTCCCTCCCTCCCCCCCTCCCTCGCTCACTCACCAGGGGGGCGTTGCGGGAGTTGTCTCCGTGGACGGGACTGGGCGCGGTGGAGTACATGTAGCTGAAGAGACGCTCGATCTTCCTCAGGGGGACTCCGCCCCCACGGTCCGACATCTGGAGGATGAGGAGGAAGAGGAAGAAGGTCAAGGTCAAGGTCAAGGTCAACGGCCCGGAGGACAGAAGAAGAAGGTGAGACGGCCACCTTGATGGTCAGGTCCTCGCTGCCCAGGGACACTCGCACTTTGACGGGCGGCAGGGTGAGACTGTCCTCGTGGGTCTCCACCGTCGCCCTCATGGCGTTCTGATCGGAGGGTGGGGGGAGGGGGCATCAGGTCAGTGCCGCTGAGGGCAGCTAGAGGGCGACGTGCTTTTCTCTCACCTTGAAGAGCTCGAAGAGCATGTGGTAGAGGTGGGACGGCACGTAGACCATGTGCACCGGCAGCTCGGCGCTCTTGGCTGAGGAAAAAAACCAACAAAAGCTCAGCAGACTGTTAGCCCTGTGTTTGCAGCCTGCTCCTTAAAAAAAAAAAAAAAAAATCAAACCTGGAAGTTCTGCTATTATACCTCCCGCAAGTAAGGAAGGAAAAAAAAAAGAAAAAAACAAGATGAGGGCTTCGACCCATCAGGGTCAAACTCTGGCCCGTGGGCTAAATTTGGTGAGGGGAGAGGGGGGGGGGGGACTCACAGTTGACCTGCGTGACCTCCACCTCGGGGGAGGTCAGGTAGTACTGCTCACACAGCATCTGGGACGTCTCATAGGCATCTGCAGAGGGAAGCAGGTCAGAGCAGGGACCCTGGGCGTGTCTGTGTGTGTGTGTGTGTGTGTGCTCTCTCTCTCTCTCTCTGTCTCTCTCTCTCTCTCTCTCTCTCTCTCTCTCTCTCTCTCTCTCTCTCTCTCTCTCTCTCTCTCTCTCTCTCTCTCTCTCTCTCTCTCTCTCTCTCTCTCTCTCTCTCTCTCTCTCTCTCTCTCTCTCTCTCTCTCTCTCCTGACCTCTGACCACCGACACCACGTCACAGTTGGGGTCGATGCCGCCGATGTGCTTGGGGTGGGCAGGGTTCACGCTGCCGTCGAATATCAACGCTGCAAGGAGGGAGAGAGAGAGAGAGAGAGGGAGGAGTGAGTGAGTGAGGGAGTAAGTGTGTGTATGTGTACACACTCTGTACACACATACTTTATCATGACGTACGACAGTTGTTGCACAAGAGCGGCTTGCAACAACACCCCGGCGCTCTGTGCATCATGTTGACATTTCCCTGCGTGCACTTTGGCTGGAGGGTGGATTTTTTTTTCTGACTTTACACAAGTTTGTGCTTGTGTCAGCAGAAAAGAAGTCCCTCACGCTGCAGCAGCAGCAGCAGCGCCACCTAGTTTACATCTCGTCAAGCTGCAGGGCTGCAAGCCATGTTTTATCTCTAGGTTTGTTATAACGAATCATCGAATGACTGCTGAGTGTTTGTGTTACTTCTGTTTCAGCGATTTCACCGCTCAACCCCGGTGGATAAAGAAGGTACTGCAGGTAAAGCCCTGAATGTTTTTTTTAAACACAACATGAAAAACAGATACATTTTTTTTAAGTTAAAATAAATAATTCATTGAGTAACTAATCTTGATTCCAATCTTAGCTTTTAGCCTAGCGTGCTAGTTAGCTAGCTAGTGGACTGACTGTGCTGGTTGATGAGCATGCGTATGGAGATGCGGCTCATGTAGAAGCGGTCCAGGAAGTACTGGACGTGCTGGTTGACCACCGAGTCCACGCAGAAGGCCTCCTTGTACTCCACCACGCCCTGCGCCATGGTGGGGACCACGTTGTTGTGTCTGTTGCGGATGTTCACCAGTGTCTGGGTGAAGCTGGAGGGGGGGAGGACGGGTGGGGGGGGAGAAGGAGCAGAGAACGAGTCCAGGTTACGACTGTTCAACACAACTTCATTTTTTCCCTTCTCTCTGCAGTAAAATGGAAACATGGATCAATAATGCTAAAATTTGGGCTGAAAAAGATAAAAACACTAGAAAAAGAAGCAGATTATCATTAAAAGAGAGTGGCTTTCGACATTAACAAATCTTCAAGAATGATCAATGTCTTGACCTGGTGATGACTGGAGCCTCTTCAAACAAGAGCAGAACCGCAGAATGGATTAAAGCTAACGCTAACATGCTAATCTGAGATAATTCAATTGTGGATTGTCTGGTGAGTTCTGACTGAAAACTCCTGATCGGAAAAAAAAAAAACAAAAAGCAAAATTGCAATTTGTGAAATGTCAGCTGATGGAAGAACATCAAGAGCCCTGAAGGTGAATGGATGCAGCTGATCGGCTGACACATTTTCCCACCAGACCAGGAGCCAGAAACGGGCTGGTTAGAAGAGAAGTGTCTCAGCTGTTTGAAGAGGTGGTTTTGTGCGGCCACCCTGGACTCACCCTGTCAGGACGTCCCGGTTGTCCGGGTCTTTCTCCAGAAATTCCACCAGCTCCGACAGACTCTGTGAGTACCTGCAGGACAGAGGAGAGAGAACTGAGACACCTTCGAACTCAGTCGGCTCAACTCAAATCTGACTTCAAAAAAATTCTTAAATCTGTTGGATTTATTTCACCACTTAGAGATTTTAAAATTTTTTTATCTTAAATTTAGGATTTCACCACCTCTACCTGAGAGAACCTTACAAGCTAGCAGCACCTTCCTCTTTCCCCCAGCTAAACCCTGGCTTTCTCTCTTTCTCCTTAAAAGGATGCCGATTGGTCCGATCGTACCGCTTCAGATCGGCACTTTTCAAGATGGATGTGAAAACGAGGAAAAAAAAAATTGAGGCCAACCTCGCAAAGACTCATTCAATCATTTCAAATCCTGATAATCTTTGAGATTCGTCATCGTTTCAAGTTTCAACAACAACTACAAAAAAAAAAAAAAATCAGGTGTAATTGAATAATGTCAGCGGATCAGACGGAGGCGCTGAGCTCATGGAGCCGCTATCTCGGTCGGGAAAATAAAAAGTGGGTGAGAGTTCGTGCGGGTCCCTCGGCAAGCGTCCGGCCTTCACACGCTGGGCCCGGCGGGGGAAACAGATGTCACGCCTTCAAATAGACTCATAGTCCTGCCACAGAGTACAGGCCAGGAGATATACAGAGGTATGTCTCCTGGCTTCGCTCTCTCTCTCTCTCCTGTGTGGCGGACGAGTGACAGATGGACTCGGAGCGCCGGTATTCCAAACAGCTGTGCAGCAGCGGGATCGTGACCAAATATAGACGGTTGGCGTGGAGTCACTGAGGTGGGCGGGGGGGGGTGGGATCGGAGGACGCTGACCTTTATTGTTAACACAAACACGCTGTGGTGAATTATTACGAATTATCCTTAAGCTCCACTTAGCCCTGTGTTTGAAGCCTCCCACCACCTGGGTTGGAGCTTTCACGTGTTTAGAATGGGACTGAAAGGGAAACGAGGTCAAGGAGTCCGAGGGTGGAGCCAACACAAGGTGTGTGTATGTGTGATGCCCCTTGTGACATCACAAGGGGTATTTTTTTTGTTTTTTGTTTTTTAAGCTCAGACTTTTAGAGACGTGGTAAAAGTCAAATAAAATACAAAATTGTAAAGATTGGACTTTTTCTCTAAACTGGGTCGCTGCCTGACTGTTCCTTGAAAGCACCATGAACCAGGGACCTTGACGGCGCTGATGCACCTGCATCACCTGCAGCCAGCTGAGGTCACAGGACACAGGACAGAACATTTTTTTACAGCCCTCACGTGTGCAATTACTGCGCCTTGAAACTGCAGGACTGCGCAAAAAAAAATAAAAATCTCTGTGACCTTTGCTCACCGTGTCGGTGTCACGTTCACAGGGCAACGCGGCGGCGGTGACGGCGGCGTCTACATGTTTATCTAAGACCTCTTAAGTAAGAACAAGTTGGATGTGAGGGGAGAGTTTTTTTTTTTTTTTTCCGTCAGCAGGTATGTCTCCTTTCAACAAAGATCATAAGGCGTGTTCCAGACTGCAGAGTGTACAAAACAGTGCAGGAGGAAGGACGTGGGGGAGTGGACAGGAGGAGGGAGGAGGGAGGCTGTGGGGGAGGGGAGAGGAGGAGGGAGGGGGGTGAATCGAAACTTGTTTTCTTGTCAAAACTAAATGCTGCACGTCCATTTTATGCAAAAGTGAAACGAGCTTAAGCTGCACGTTTTCATTCTGCAGAACCTGGAGAGATTGCAAGAGAGAGAGGGAGGGAGAAAGAGAGAGAGAGGGAGAGAGAGAGGAGAGGGAGAGAGGGAGGGAGGGAGAGAGAGAGATGGACTATGGCGGCATGAAGCTGGAAGAACCTGAAAGAAGGTAAACACACTGGCTATTGTCATCACTACGTTTCTGGGCATGCATGTGTTTGCTTTTTTTCTTCTTCTTCTTCTTCTTCTTCTTTCTCCATCCTGCTGTTTACACTGCAGACGTCCATCCTCTGTAAGAAAGAGGAGGAGGAAGAAGAGGAGAAGGAGGAGGAGATGCTCTCCATCACGTCCTACCAGCTGGTCAGCAGCTTGAGGGACGGGGTGCCCAGCAGTTTGTCCGGGAGGAAGTCGATCTCCTTCATGATGTTGGCCAGCCGGACGGGAAGCTCCTGTCTGAGGAAGACGAACGAGGTCTTCTCGCACGCGTTGGCCGAGCCTGCGGTCGCAATGGGGGGGCCGGGAGAGAGAGAGAGAGAGAGAGAGAGGGGAGAAATGCATAAGCAAGCACTCAACTTTGACCTCCAGTCTGAAAGACAAGTCGGTGGACGTGCAACAGCGAAGTGATTTTTGATAGAAAGCAGCCAACTCAGCGTTTCTGGGCCACTTCTCACAAGAAAACAAGCAGAGAAAAGTTACTTTTTTTTTCACCATAATTACTTTAAAAAAAAGTGTCAGGAACCACCTCACTAGTTGCGTTTGAACGTTGCATCTTTACTGTTATTGGGTCAGGACTTGAAGTCAGCCGTCACCGTAAACAAACGCCGTGACTGCTTCAAATGCCTGTCAAGTCGCATGAGGAGGGGAGGGAATGAAAGACGACCGGCAATGACCGGCAATGACCGGCAATGACCGACCGACCTAGCGGGGGCTGGGCACTCACCAAAGTCCAGGAACTGCTTCATGGACAGGGGAGAAGGGCAGAACTTGGAGAAGCGCTCCACTTGTTTAGGGGAGCCGAAGACGGAGCCGTTTTTCATCAAAAACTGGGCGAACTTCATTTTGGCAGCCTGTCCCCCACTTCCTCCTCCTCTCCGACCGTCCGTGAACGCAGCACGCAGTTGTCCTTTTTCCTCCACGGGCACGCTCCACTCTGGAGGGCTGCTAAAGCTAGCAGCGCTAATAAAAGTTCGCCGCGGCGGTTAAAAATGAAGAAACCCCTTCAGGCGGCTGCGAGTCACATCCTGCGGGCTCTTTCAGCGGTGCTCGGGGGACTGACTCGACCGGAGGACGATGCCCATCCTCGGGACCCAGCGGCTGAACGTCCTTCAAGGACAACTTCTTCCAGCAGTCCGCAAACTTGTTTTGTTGTCGCTCGGACGGGGAGGGGCGGGGCGAGGGTGAGAGTGAGAGGGGGGGAGGGACTTGAGTCCACACGGCCAATGAGCGCAGCGTATTTCTGAAAAAAGTGCCAAGTGTCAAATCATTGAACTGGGATGAAAAAGGTCGACAAAAGACCTCGTATGCACTTTTCATATGAACTCGTAAGACTATCTATCTATCTATCTGTCTGTCTGTCTGTCTGTCTGTCTGTCTATATACTGTATATGTCTGTCTGTCTGTCTGTCTGTCTGTCTGTCTGTCGAAATGTCTGTCTGTCTGTCTATATATCTGTATATGTCTGTCTGTCTGTCTATCTGTCTGTCTGTCTGTCTATATACTGTATATGTCTGTCTGTCTGTCTATCTGTCTGTCTGTCTGTCTATATACTGTATATGTCTGTCTGTCTATATATCTGTCTGTCTGTCTGTCTATATATCTGTCTGTCTATATACTGTATATGTCTGTCTGTCTGTCTATCTGTCTGTCTGTCTGTCTATATATCTGTCTGTCTGTCTGTCTGTCTGTCTATATATCTGTCTGTCTGTCGGTCTATCTATCTATCTGTCTATCTATCTATCTGTATGTCTGTTAATATTATCTTCTATTAAAAATATACATATCATATCACTGTCTATAATCTACTGTCTGTGCATATGGATGTCTATATGTCTGTCTGTGGCACTATACTATTTGTCTATTTAGTCTATCTGACATCAGTCTATCTATAGTCTGTATGTCTGTCTGTCTGTATGTTTAATTTAATTTAAGTTTTATTAAAAAGACTACATATCATATCACACCTATAACTACACTTGTGCAGCAATGGGATGCAAAGTACGGCACTATACTATTTAGTATATGACATCAGTAGTAGTAGTAGTAATAGTACAATTCAGTCTTATCGCGCGGGCATCAATATACGGCGCAAATTACTCTTACTTGTCCAGCAGATGGCAGCGTTGCAAAAGCCGCGGGGCGATGACGGCGGCGCGTGCCAAAAGGAAGTAGAATCCCTCCTCCTACTCCTCCTCCCGTTGCTCAGCATCCTCATCCGTCCTCCTCCTCCTCCTCCTCCTCCTCCCACCAGGATGTGCCGGCGGCCGCTGCTGCTGCACCTGACTCCGGTTCCTCTCTGAGCGGCTCCCCCGCTGACATGCTCCCCTCCTCCGACCAGCGGCGACAGTGACTGCGGCACGCGCTTCCACAGCAGCAGCGGCGGCTACAGCAGCGACCCCACTCGGCGCTTGTTCCGGCCGGCTTCGGGCCGCCCGCCCTCGTTTTCCTCCCCTGACGGGATCGCAGCAGTGAGACAGTGAGACAGCATCTTTATTTCAACCACGAGGTACGGTGGTCATCAAGCTCATTAGCTCATCATTAGCGTCGCGCGAGTCACGGTCCTCCGCCGGAATGAACCAGAAGGTCTGGAATTCAAGCGGTGATGTCATGACACCGCCAGATTCACGTTTAGCTAGCCGCTAATTCGGGACGCGCGCGCGCGCACACACACACACACACACACACACACACACACACACACACACACACACACACACAGCTAACCTCAGTTTTAGCAAACATGTAATTAGCATACCTGCTGTAGCTACCCTTGACTCTTGCTCTTGTATTTTTTTTTCTTTATTTAAACAGAACACGATATTACCTCACATTGTTGCTATTTTTAAAAGCACCTCTATGACCCTGTCAGGACACATCAGCTGATCACATCACCAAGAGGGGGGGGGGGGTCAATGGAGTCACGTCATTATTCAGGAAATCGCCTCTGTTCTCCATGATTCTGTGATTCCAAAACCAGGAAGTGGATTTGACGTTATTGATGACAGCTAAAACATTGTTTCAGCTCGGGTTAAAGAAAAATGATGGAGCTTGCCAATCATTTGAAAGGTGGCAGGTGTGTTGTGTCACATACATCCTTTGATAAATTAGATAAACCCTCACATGATTCTGTGTTGTGGTTAGAAATCATATTAGAGGCAGTGTGATTAATATTAATCGTCCTTTATCCTCATTTCCTGTGTGAAAGACGTTGCATTTTTATTTATTTTTTTTTTTTTAAATTCTGATCGCTGCCACGTGTTATCTTGCTATGTTTCAAATTATGTGGACTCTGTGGATTTGGATGAAGGCACAGACTAGCCGGCTAAATATAGCCGCCCCTCGGTGAACCAGTCTGGACCAATCAGAACGCAGCCTGCACGGTTGTCAGCTGATGGGGTCCTTTAATAAACGAGCATGGATCCACTCTGTCGTAATTATGACAAAAATAAAATCCTTCCATTTCACTCTTTTTTTCTTCTTCTTCTTCTTCTTCTTTTCTTGCCGCTGCAGGGACGGACAGACAGACGGACGGACGGACGGACGGACGGACGGACTGACAGACGGCGCCATGTCGGACAAGAGCGACCTGAAGGCAGAACTGGAGCGCAAGAAGCAGCGCCTGGCCCAGATCAGAGAGGAGAAGAAGAGGAAGGAGGAGGAGAGGAAGAAGAAGGAGGTAAGGAAGAAAGTGAGTAGAGTCACGCACGCGCACGCACGCACACGCACGCACACGCACACACACACACGATTCAGATTTTTATTAGTCATATGTCATGTTACATGGCACTGAAACGTTGGTGTGACGGTATAATATAATAAAACTCATAAACAAGATATTGTGATTGGCTATATGACTTTTGAAATGCAATATATAATATGAAATATAATGTAATGTACAATATAACACACACACACACACACACACACACACACCTGACACCAAACCTGTAGTCGTGCACTGCGATGACTCAGGAATCACAGCATGAATGTGTTTCCTTTACGGTTCCTGAACTGTGTGTGTGTGTGTGTGTGTGTGTGTGTGTGTGTGTGTGTGTGTCTCTGCCCCGGGGCCAGTCGGAGAGCCAGCAGAAGAGGGAGGTGACCCCGGAGGACTCGGACCTGGACCGTAAGCGTCGGGAGACGGAGGCTCTGCTGCAGAGCATCGGCATCTCGCCAGAACCTCCACTAGGTGCACCGCTGGCCTTTTTCAAATAAATTATCAAGCGCTCCTTTGACTCACGTTCGGTAACTGAGGGAGGCAGTGGCGGTTAACATGGTTGAGGAAAATACTTGGTCAATACTTTCACAATAATAATTCAAATTCCCTCTTTAAGTTTCTTTCTTCCGTCTATGGGGCCAATTAATAATAAATTAAAAGGTTGAGCTCCTGTTTGAGAACATGACATGCAAATATATATATATACAGTATATATATGTATGTGTGTGTGTATGTATATATATATATATATATATATATGTGTGTGTGTGTGTGTGTACATATATGTTGGCCATTTATTTTCCTGGAGATACAATACAATTCAATTATTTCAATAATTTATCTACTAGACTTGATCGAATGTGGTCTTGCGTTTTTTTGTTGTTTTTTTTAAATAAATTTGAGTTCTGTGGAATAAATTTAGGCCGCAAATTCATAATTAGGAAAAAACATTTGTGGGTCCTGAGACTCCACCAGTTGAGGACCACTGGTCTGGGGCCTCTGGTCCAGCGGTGGCAACTTTAAAGCAGCTTCCTCCTCCTCCTCCTCCTCCTCCTCCTCCTCCTCCTCCTCTTATTAACCCTCTGCTGCTCCTTCCAGTGCCGACTCCAGTGTCGCCCTCCAAGTCGGTGAGCACGCCCAGCGAGACCGGCAGTCAGGACTCGGCCGAAGGAGGAGCAGCCAGCAGGTAAAGGTGGTGCGGGGGGGTGCGAGTCATACACACACACTGTCCCAAATAACCCTCCAACCCCCCCCCCCCTGTTGACTCTCCTGACTGTCTGTGAGATCCTGGAGGTGGACGCAGGCCCATCTTCAGCTGTGTGGATGGAGACGCTGATGCGTTTGAGTGCAGAGTTTTGTGGGTTATTGGGTTGATATTGAGCGAGCAGAGAGCGGCAATAAGGTGTGTGTGTGTGTGTGTGTGTGTGTGTGTGTGTGTGTGTGTGTGTGTGTGTGTGTCCGCGCAAAGGTGGTGTCAGCGCGGAGGAATTTTATTACAAGGACAGGGAGTTCAGCCAGGCACAGTCAACTAAACCACCATCCAAGTTCATCACAACGTGTGTGTGTGTGTGTGTGTGTGTGTGTGTGTGTGTGTGTGTGTGTGTGTGTGTGTGTGTGTGTGTGTGTGTGTGTGTGTGTGGGTGAATCGCACCTGCAGCTGGTCATCATCACGCCTGGTTCCTTGTGTGCTTGTTGTCCCTGACGGCTCAGTCAGTCAGTCAGTGAGTGAGTGGCTGGTGATGGTGATGTCACCAGGGGCTGGTCGGTCAGTGATTAGTCCTGGTGGAGGTGCAGCCAGGGTTGGAGGAGGGAGGGGGGGGGGGGGGGAATTGTGAAGAGAGAGAGAGAGAGAGAGAGAGAGAGAGACCCTGGATTACTTTTTAATTTTGCAAAAAAAGGAAAAAACTGAAATTTTTTTGGGGGTGAAATTCATCTTTTTTTTTTTTGCATTTACAATTTTCTTTAACCGCTCCCCCCTCCCCCACACAAACCCACCCTGGATGATGTCATGCCGATGCCATTTTGAGCTTCTCCATTTGTCGCCCTGTGTGTGTGTGTGTGTGTGTGTGTGTGTGTGTGTGTGTGTGTGTGTGTGTGTGTGTGTCCATCCGTAGGTCAGCTTTCTCTAAACACCCAGCAGTCAGCTCAAGGTAAGCGTCTCCACGTCAGACTCCGCCCACCTCCCGCCCCCTCCCACCCCCACCTGCCTCCTTCTGTCTTTCTGTGATGATGTAGCTCCGCCTCCAGCCCCCCCCCCCCTCTCCAGCTGTTACAGTC
>CM020502.1:30776443-30786443 GCA_009823395.1 Thamnaconus septentrionalis | reverse complement strand
GGCGGGTTGTTGGGTGGAGGTGAAGGGGGGCAGAAGCAGCTGAAGATCAGACAGACATTCAGTCATGACATCAAACACCTCAGTAATAAATCCACCTACAGTCGCTTTTCTATTGTTGCTGCGACTTTTGTGGAAATAAATGACGTTAATACTGGAGATCAGGTGGAGCAAGCAGGTCTTCAGGGTTGGCATTGTGTGTGTGTGTGTGTGGGGTTGGGGGTGATGACTTGTGGGAATTATAAATGACTGTAGTTCAGTACATATAACAGCTAAACATGAACTAAATGTTCAGTTGTTTGCTTTTTTAGAGGGAAGCGGCCTCTGTGTTCAACACACTGGACGTGTGTGTTGTTTGTGTTTGGCTTCTGACACTGCGCCGTGTGTGTGGAGACCCTCAGTGGAGGTCTGTGTGTGTGTGTGTGTGTGTGTGTGATGGAGTGAACATCTGGGCTCCAGAGCTGTGCTGCTGCTGCTGCTGCGGTGGTGGTGGTGGTGGTGGTTCTGGTTCTCAGGGATGTGACCCTGGCCGGCCTCAGCAGAGTCTGCAGAGTCTCTCTCAGCTTCCTGCTGGCTTGGGCTGAGTACCATTTCCAAAATGTTTTTTTTATTCCAATCTCAGTTTTGATAGCGTGTTCCAGAACGATACTTTTTTTTTTCTCTCTCTCTCTCTCGATACTTAGATGTTTTAAAATCCGTAAATAGTTCAACAACTGCAAACAGCCTCTGTGTAATTACACGCAGGCACAAAACCGTTTGATTTTGCGTTTTCCTGTTGAGTCCAATCGGGCTTTTTCTCTGTAGTGGAGCAACAGTGTTGGAATCTTGCCTTGTCCAATGGTTACTGGCTGAGGATTCACTTTCCTGGATGTCTCAGAAGATGCCAAGGTGGAATCAGAGTTTTTCAGTCGGTGCTACAAATGAATCAAAGTTCGGGCCTGAACTTGCAACCTTCCCTGTGACCTTCCCAGTGACCTTGTGGACCTGGCCAAGGTGTTTTCATTCCCACCACAAAGACACCCAACACTTCTCCGGTGCCTCTCGTCGGGTTTTTCCCACCATGCTTTGCTGCTCTGCTGGAATTGAACTTGATTTATTGTTGCCCATGATGCAAACACACAAACACTCCAGTATCACAGGGACGGTCAGTCAGGATGACCTTTTGACCTCTTGACCTCCACCTTCAGGAGGTCGTTCCCAGGATCGTCCTCCGTCTCTGTGCAGCAGCAGTGTGTGTGTGTGTGTGTGTGTGTGTTTCAGACTGACTACCACTTTGTCCAGCTGGATTGATATGATGTGTGTGTGTGTGTGTGTGTGTGTGTGTCTGTGTCTTCTGCACTCCCGTGGTGTGTGTGTGACTCACATTTAAGCCACTTAAAGTTACGACTTTTACATTTCCGCCCGCTCATAATGCCATTGTGTGTGTTGTTGTGTGTGTTGTTGTGTGTGTTGTTGTGTGTGTTGTTGTGCGCCGCCGCCAGCCTTCTTCCCATTGGCCGCCGGCTCTGTGCGTCCATTGTGTGTCCGTCAATCGGATTAAAGCTGCAGTCACGGTCGGCTCCGGCCGGCGGCCGCATGAATGGCATGTGTGTGTGTGTGTGTGTGTGTGTGTGTGTGTGTGTGTGTGTGTGTGTGTGTGTGTGTGTGTGTGTGTGGAGGGGGCGGCGGCTGGGAAATGAATCCGCGACTGTAATGTGTGATGGTAACGCAAGCTAGCGAGGTCACGCAAAGTGTGAGCGTCGGCCGGCTGGACTTCCTGTCTGCTGGGAATGTTGGAGGTCAACAGCAGCCGGGAAGGTCAACTCAGGTCAGCTGACGGCCGTCAAAGGTGGGCGGAGTTTGGTCGTAGCGCACCTGTGACTAGGCCAGAATGACATTTTTTTTGGTTTCAAAACCAACTTGAACTCACTCATGCCATTCCAGCACCACAATTCTTCTATAGTTTCCATTTTCTTGCTGATTCAAGTCAGGATTTTTCGACCCTAGAGGGCGCTGACGTCACAGCAGTTGTGACATCACAGCTGTGATGGAAAAAAAAAAACAAAACACAAAACTGCAAAAAGCGAAATCCCCACACAGTAGTGAGAAAAACCAGACTGTGAAACAGGCCGCTGAGGTTTGGTTCGTTCAGTTCTATCATAAAGACCTCAGCGTCAACACAGATAATGAGGGATCCTTCCTGCTGGCAGCCCATTGGTTGATTTGAGTGGATGGATTTCCCCAGCTGTCTCTGAATGAGCGATTGACTGTTTGAGCAGCTGCTTGATGCTGCAGAAGCAGAACGTCTTTAATTCTTCATCCTTTCTTCCTGATTTGCACCTTCGGTCCGCTTTGCACTGGGCCGCATTGGAAAAGCAGCCGGGGCCTCGTGAGTTTGAGCTCCATTAAGTTTCCATAGTGTGTTTGTTTTTGCCTTAATGTTTGTTTTTTTTTCTCCCTCGCCCCTTTTTTATTTTAAAAAAAAAAAAAAAAAAAAAAAAAAAAGGGCGACGTGTTTAAGTAAAAGCGCCGCCACCAGGACTGACGACTCTGCGGCTCTTCAAGGTCCTGCAGGGAGGACTGCGGTTGCCTGAGTGTGTGTGTGTGTGTGTGTGTGTGTGTGTGTGTGTGTGTGTGTGTGTGTATCCTTCTGCAGCCACATATGGAAGTGCTTGTCTCGAACACTGTTGTTCCAGGCGAGCACAACAGACTGTGTGTGTGTGTGTGCGTGCGTGCGAGTGTGCGCTTGCGTGCATATGAGTGTGTGTGTGTGTGTGTGTGTGTGTGTGTGTGTGTCTTAAAAGTAAAGTCTGCAGCAGCCAGGGAGCCTCAGTCAGTCTTCAGTTGTTTTACCTTGAAAAAATGTGTTATTGTGTGTGTGTGTGTGTGTGTGTGTGTGTGTGTGTGTGTGTGTGTGTGTGTGTGTGTTTGATGTGCTCACCTTCACATTGAACCTTTTCAGTGTAAATGTTTTCTAAGATTGTTAGTCTGTCTCACAATCAGCTAAACTCTCCTCTCTCTCTCCCTCTCTCCCTCTCCCTCTCTCTCTCTCTCTCTCTCTCTCTCTCTCTCTCTCTCTCTCTCTCTCTCTCTCTCTCTCTCTCTCTCTCTCTCTCTCTCTCTCTCTCTCTCTCTCTCTCTCTCTTCTCTCTCTCTCTCTCTCTCTCTCTCTCCTCTCTCTCTCTCTCTCTCTCTCTCCTCTCTCTCTCTCTCTCTCTCTCTCTCTCTCTCTCTCTCTCTCTCTCTCTCTCTCTCTCTCTCTCTCTCTCTCTCTCTCTCTCTCTCTCTCTCTCTCTCTCTCTCTCTCTCTCTCTCTCTCTCTCTCTCTCTCTCTCTCTCTCTCTCTCTCTCTCTCTCTCTCTCTCTCTCTCTCTCTCTCTCTCTCTCTCTCTCTCTCTCTCTCTCTCTCTCCTCTCTCTCTCTCTCTCTCTCTCTCTCTCTCTCTCTCTCTCTCTCTCTCTCTCTCTCTCTCTCTCTCTCTCTCTCTCTCTCTCTCCTCTCTCTCTCTCTCTCTCTCTCTCTCTCTCTCTCTCTCTCTCTCTCTCTCTCTCTCTCTCTCTCTCTCTCTCTCTCTCTCTCTCTCTCTCTCTCTCTCTCTCTCTCTCTCTCTCTCTCTCTCTCTCTCTCTCTCTCTCTCTCTCTCTCTCTCTCTCTCTCTCTCTCTCTCTCTCTCTCTCTCTCTCTCTCTCTCTCTCTCTCTCTCTCTCTCTCTCTCTCTCTCTCTCTCTCTCTCTCTCTCTCTCTCTCTCTCTCTCTCTCTCTCTCTCTCTCTCTCTCTCTCTCTCTCTCTCTCTCTCTCTCTCTCTCTCTCTCTCTCTCTCTCTCTCTCTCTCTCTCTCTCTCTCTCTCTCTCTCTCTCTCTCTCTCTCTCTCTCTCTCTCTCTCTCTCTCTCTCTCTCTCTCTCTCTCTCTCTCTCTCTCTCTCTCTCTCTCTCTCTCTCTCTCTCTCTCTCTCTCTCTCTCTCTCTCTCTCTCTCTCTCTCTCTCTCTCTCTCTCTCTCTCTCTCGCTCTCTCTGAGTTCCATCACGGCGGCGGGTCGCCACCTGCTGCAGGTCACAGACTCCGCCCCCTCTCTTCCACCGCCAGACCAGAACTAGAGAGAGTGAAATAACTCTGTCTCTCAGGCGGAGACTCTCAGCCAGTCTGGGATGATTGCGATCATCCCTCCGTCCCTCCGTCATCTCTCCATCCGTCCATCATCCCTCCATCCCTCCATCTCTCCGTCCCGCCGCCGTCCCTCCGACCCTCTCGCTCGCTGGCCGGGTCGTGCGACACGCTGTTTGCCAGCTGATGAGCGGCTGAGCGGATGACAGTCGCTTCTCCTCTTGGCCCCCATTGAGTTGAGCTTGACTCTTTGACTCCTTGACGTGCGCGTGTGTGTGTGTGTGTGTGTGTGTGTGTGTGTGTGTGTGTGTGTGTGTGCTCCACCCTTTCCTTTCCTTTTTTCTGGAACACGCCTTCAGCACCGAGTCGACCCAGAGCGTTTGCCTGGGTGGTCCTCCACCTCCCTCCCTCCCGACACACACACACACACACACACACACACACACACACACACACACACACACACACACACACGCTTCCCCACCACTTTTTTTTTTTCTTTCTACCGTCTGGTTCGTTTTTTTTTTTTTTGTCTTTGTGTTTCGTCGCTTTAACTCAACCAGTGAAAACACACAAAAAAAACAATATTTATCAAAATAGAATAAAAGCCAGTCGGACCTTCTTTTTTTTCTAGGTCAATTACTCGAGCTCCCCTCCCACCCCCTCCGCGCGCTGTCAACTCATCACATTTCGCGTTTATCTGCCTGCTGTTCCGCCTGCGGCCAGCAGGGAGCACTCTTGGCACATGGACTCGCAAGTCTCGCCAGCTGGATTAGATTCTTATTTGTCTCTCTGCTAATAAGAGGACTGTGAGGGAGATGATGACGATGATGAGATGATGATGATGATGATGATGATGATGATGATGATGATGATGATGATGATGATGAGACAAAGAAATCGGAAGAATTTAAATGACACTTTCACACCTCGTCTCCAACATGTGTCGGCTCCGCTTCACTGTTTTTTTTTTTTTTTTTGCAGGTAAATCAGATGGAAGCTGATGAGGGGGGAGGGGGAGGAGGGGGGCGGGGCTTTGTTGAGGTGGAGAACGGCGTCCGCGTCTTCATCCTCCGTCCCTTCATTACAACAAAACCAGATAATGAGGTTTCTTTTATATATATATGTGTACATATGTGTGTGTGTGTGTGTATACATATACATTTGTGTATATGTATATACTGTGTGTTCACCGCTGCTCCACACAAAGCCCTCAACGCGTCGTCACCCATCCAGGTTCTGCTGCCACGGCTTGATTTCTTCTTCTTCTTCTTCTTTTTTTCTCCTCCAGCTCCTCGTCGCACTTCCCTCTCTGACTGCTTTCTTGACAGTTTGGAAAGTCTGAAGTCATGGCTGGGGGGGGGGGGGGGTTGGGTGGGAGAGAGCGTGGCTGCCAGCGGCGCTGACCCCGGTGACCTCGGCGGAGCCGCTGCCGCAAAATGCTGATTATGCGCGAGGACTCCAACGCGCCGTCGTCTGATCAATCTGCCGGCTTTTTTTTTTTTTTTCCAGCCGCGCCGCTTTTACATCGTGTCCTGCTGCTAGCCAGCCTTTGTGTGTGTGTGCGCATGCGCGCATGCGTGTGTGTGCGTGTGTGTGTGTGATGAACACTCTGCCACAGCTACCACCCCCCCCCCACTGGCTGGTAATCATGACTTGATGAACCGCGATGAATTTTAAGCGTGATTTTTCTATTAAAACAGACAAACAACAAAACAGCCCCGAATAAAATCAACACGCTTAATTAGCGCCGACGAGCATTCGATGATGTTCCATTGCCTTTTTCCTCGCGGCGCTCGAACCAACCTGAACTCTGCACCGCTACTTTGCAAAGGGGCGTTATATGAAATAAAATAAAATAAAATAAAAATATCAAACTAAATAAAATAAAATATGAAGTTTCCAGGCTGGAAAAATGAACTTGTCGGAAGTTCAGTTTTTCTTCTTCTTCTTCTTCTTCTGCATCGTATGCAGATCAGCCAGTCTGTGCAGCGAGGTCGAACCTCCCCCTCGGCCCCCCCCCAACCACCCAACCTTCCTCTGCCCCCACCCCACCCCCACCCCCCACTCCCTCTATCCTTCCCCTCGGTGGATGGATCTGTTCGGCTTTACCGCGCCGCCGGCTCTCACCCATCAATTTTCCGCCAGGCTAACAGGCTAACAGGCTAACAGGGGTTTTGGCCCCGAGGGGTTTTAACGAGAGCCGGCGTTTCTGCCTGGGCTCACAGCTCACAGCTCGCGAGAGAGTAAAAAAAAATGAAAAAGAAAAAAAAAGAAGCAGTGGGCGGGGCCGACTCGGTGGTGGTGGAGCTGTCAGGAGCATGAAAAATGAGGCAGAGTTTTATTTACTTCAATCTTTGCGTCTCCACTCAGAATAGTTTGTTCCAAATGGCAGAAATCCTGATGTTTCCCCTGGCGGCAGCCAAACCTGACTGAGGCTGTCAGCCCCCGCAGCCCCCAGAGGATCAACACCCGCCAGACTCCAGCTCGTCCAATCTCACTGTTTGCTTTTCCTATTTGGACGCTGCAAGATTTTCTTTTTTTTTTTTTGCGCCGTCTTCTTCTTGATCTTTAGTAAAAATATCCTGCAGACCGTCAGTCAGTCAGTCAGTCAGTCAGTCAGTCGGCCGACCTTTAAGAGAGTGGCGCTGGTTAAACCCGACCTGCCAGATGGATGCTTTCCCAGATCCGCTGGATTTATTTCACATCTCCATCTGGGACGCAGCCCAATCCTGAATGAACGCTCGCTGCCTTTCCTGATTATTTGCATGCAAATGAATGCCACCTAACTTTCAAAAAAAAAAAAACCTCTATTGTAGCATGTAAGCTAACCTCCGAGCTTAGCTTATGTGGGCCTGCAGTCACTCGCTGTAGGTCTTGTCTGTCTTGTCTGCTGGAGAAACGTCTTAGACTGACTGGAAAAATGAAAAAACTCTTCAGATTGTAGCTTTTCATGGTGGATGTGTGAGATTCCGGCCTGGTGACGTCTGTGATAGAGCTGCATTGGAAGGCTAAGAGGATAACTCATTGAATGAATATATGGGTGTGTGTGTGTGTGTGTGTGTCGTGCCAACGCCACATTAGGCGGCTCCTTTCAAGTCATGTGATCAGAGCGGTCGCCTCCTCCTGCTGCTCTGCACACCACTTGTGTTGTGGTCACCCACCGAGGAGCCCTGTGTGTGTGTGTGTGTGTGTGTGCGTGCCTGCCTGCGCATATGTGTGTGTGTGGTACCCCCCCGCCCCACCCACGATGCTGCGCTAACACACTGTAGGACAGCAGCACTTCCTGTCGATCTGAGCCAAGAACCTAAAGTTCAGCTGCTTCTTTGATCGTCAATAATCAGAACACATGTTTGCAGGATCGTCGCACACGTGTGTGTGTGTGTGTGTGTGTGTGTGTCTCTTTTTAAAAAAGTCATCTGCTGCTGCTGATGTGTTTTTTTGTGTGTGTGTGTGTGTGACAGTGAGGGCCCACTGTGAGCTAATGCGGGATGTTTAGGCTCTCAGCAGTGAGTCGGCCTTCATTAAGACGATGATGTTTTCTTGCTTTTGGTTCCCCGGCAGCTTTTTAGTCTCGACTCAGCGGCTTCACTTCCACCATCACAACAGGCTGACGCAGAGAACCTTCAATCTTTTTATATATATACACATATACATGTATATATATACATATATATATCGATACACAATATATAGTGATGAATTGGCGACAATGCGCAGTTTATTAAGAGTTTAAGCTCACAGAGGAATCTCTTAACATCGTCTTTTATTTTGAAGTTTTGACAGTATCAGTGGCCTTAGTTAGATGATTGAAACGATCCGGAAACTCTGTTTTGCTTAACTCGGTCACCTATATGGAGGTGATGTGATGTCGTGTTAGTGGGACTCTGTATCGATTCTCGAGCCGTGGTGTCATACAGAGAGTAACATAAGGTGTATTCACTTAGTGTGGACTAAATATGACGTCACTGATAGCCAAGGCGTGAAATGCACGGCCCGCCACTGATATATACATATGTAAATATATATATATATATATATATATATATATATGTATGTATACGTTAGGGATGGGCGATATATCGGCATTTGCGATATATTATCAATTTTATTTTTTTACCGCGTTAAGAATATGTCATCTCGCGGTAATAACGATAAACTCGTGTTGATGACGTAATCACGTGCGCAACGCACTTGCTGCTGGCAGCCGGCAGCTCATTTGCTGCACAATAACAAGCACGGGGCTGATAGCTTTTTTTTTTCTAATTACGGCTTCGTGTAAACGCGTTTTTTTTTTTTCGAGCGCGGTTTCGAAAATGTGCGGCTTCAAAAAAAATCCCAAGAGATTGGAGTTGAATTTTTTTTATATTTTTTATCGTCACTTTTATCGTTTTTGCAATAAATGCCAGAAATTATCGTGATAAAAGTTTTAGTCCATATCGCCCATCCCTAGTATACGTGTATACATATACAGTATATACATATACAGTATATACATATCTCCGTCTCTCTCTGTCAGTGGACGTCTTTGCTCCGTCCTGGCTTGCGTGCAGACTGCTGCGGGGTCGTGACTCTGGCCTGCATATTACCTCCTTTCCACGTTCGAGTGTGTGTGTGTGTGCGTGCGTGTGCTAGTCCGTGTGTGTGTGTGTTTTTTCTCTGGCGTGCCGGGACACACCTGCTGAGCGGCGCTGAATTGACTGGGTCTCGGTCAGCGTGAGTCAGCAGCCGGAGGGAAGATTGAGGCAGCCAGATGCGACGGCTGCGGGCCACCGAGGATATGATTAGCCCGGGGATGCAGCCCGCCAACACGGGAGACCCCCCCCCCCCCCGGCCCCAACCCCCACCCACCCCCGATGGCATTTCATCAAGGTGGACCTCCCATCTGCGGCGAGGGAGGGGGGAGAGGGAGGGGCTACGGCTTAACCTGTCGTCCCGCAGCGAGCGGCGGTATTAAGCTGCAGGTGGAAGGAGAGAGAGAGAGAGAGAGAAGGGGAAGCGTCCCGTGACTGGAATGAGGCGACGACATGAAAGCGAAGGAGCGGGAGAAGTCAAACTGAGGAGGAGATTCTCCATTTCACTTCCAGTCTTCTCCTCTCTTTCATCCCTCGCTCCTGAGGCCGCGCTGTGTAATATTGCTGTGATAAAAGCCCCTCGGACCTCATGGGGGAAATTCATCTTTGAGCCATTACTCCGTCACTGCTTATCAAATCCAACGTGTACTTTCAATAATAGCCACGTCAGGTCAGATACATTACATAAAAATATTTGTATGAAATGTATATATATATATATATTAATGCTGGGCCGTTAACGGCATTAACGTGCTGTGTTACCGCGAGACTCTTATCGCGCGATAAGAAAATTCTCGCCGTTAATCTATTCTCACAGTTGGGTCTGGGAGCTGCGTCTACATAGTGTGGCGATTCGACCAGTCGTTGTGCAGATCTCGTCTTTGGTGCGTCACATTTACGTCAGCTTTGGTTTTGTAGCTTGAACCTGTTGGAACACACCCCAGCATGACGGTAGCCGGGGGCTGAACTCAAACAGAGTCCACGTTGACTCACGGTTCGGACCGACACCAACAAAACATGATGTGCAACACCAAAGGAACATTAAACACGCACTAACGCACTCAAAGACACTCACACACGTGCAGTTCAACAACAGAAATTAACATAACTCCCCAAAATAATTCCCCCATGATCCTTTCCACAATCGTGAGCAAGCAATGAATATTTTAGCGCAGACGCTTTTTTTTTTCTTTTCTTTTTTTATGCCTGGCCCGGTCTGTCCGAGTTACGCTGACAAACACCAGCTGACATGTATATATGTATATATACATATACATGTATATATATATGTATGTAGCATTAGGTTCGAAAGAGAATCAGAAGGCCTTTAGTGCCACTACACAGT
>CM020502.1:30738943-30773943 GCA_009823395.1 Thamnaconus septentrionalis | reverse complement strand
ATGGATGGAGGGATGGATGGATGGATGGAGGGAAGGAGGGAGGGATGGAGGGATGGATGGATGGATGGAGGGAGGGATGGAGGGATGGAGGGAAGGATGGAGGGATGGATGGATGGATGGAGGGAAGGAGGGAGGGATGGAGGGATGGATGGATGGATGGAGGGAGGGATGGATGGAGGGAAGGAGGGAGGGATGGATGGATGGAGGAATGGATGGATGGAGGGAAGGAGGGAGGGAGGAGGAGGGATGGATGGATGGATGGATGGATGGATGGAAGGAGGAGGGATGGATGGATGGAGGGAAGGAGGGAGGGACGGAAAGATGATTGATTGATTAGCTTAATGGATGGATAAATGGAAGGAAGGATGATAGACGGTTGATTGATGGATGGATGAGAGAGGGATGGATGATTGATTAGGTTATTATTTGATTGACGGAAGGATGATGGGATCATGAAAGGATGAATGGAGGGAAAGAATGGTCGCGAAAGAATGGATTGATGGATGGAAGAAAGGATAATGAAAGGATGGATGATAAAAAGAAGAATGATGGATGGTTGATTGATTAATGGACGGAAGGATGGATGGATGGATGATGGAAGGAAGGAGTGACAGTGAAAACTCTCCTCCTCCTTCTTCTTCCTTGTGTGTGACTTAAGCAGGGGGTGAGAAGGGTGGTGGTGGTGGCTGCAGGGGGAGGCGGGGTTAAGGAGGGTCCGGCCTATCGGATCTGTGACATGTTGGAGGTCAGCGGCGCTGTGATCACATGACCCCGGCGACACACTTCAGACGGACGAGGGACTGAGACGCAGTTGTTCCTCCGCCGACGCCTCAGAGCTGCAATAAACTCCTCACAGTCCGGACGCACGAGTTCATCTGGGCGCGCTGGGCCGACCCTGGCCACACACACACACACACACACACACACACACACAGGCAGACCGACTCACACACAAACACACTAATAATAAACACACAGTCATGCGTCTGCATGGAGGCCCATTAGAAGGTCTCCTCTTTGATCACTGACTAACACTGAGACAGATGATGATCAAAGTCAGGAGGCAGGCTAAAGGTCGGCCTGTGTGTGTGTGGATTGTTATGGTGTGCGTGTGTGTGTGTGTGTGTGTGTGCGTGCTCGGGGACAGTGACATCAAAACGGTCGTGCTGCGCGGCCGTTAGCTTCAAAAGGGGGGGCGTGTCCTCGGCCTTTGTCTCCTCCAGCTTTAGGAGCTTTTTAATGGCAGCTTTTATTAGCAAAGATGCATCAGAGGCCGTTTGTAGTTTTTAATGTGGCCTGGATACAATTTTTAACCCGGAGATAAAATTGAAATAAAAGTTTGGTTTTTCTCAGCACCTGTTTTCAGTTTTTACTGTGTCTAAATTTGAAAAAAGGATACAGGATGCAAAAAAAAACAAAAAAAAAAAACAACGTGTGCAACCCGGTGCACAAGTTGAGTCTGAGTGTGAGGTTCCCCGTTTCCACCAGCAGGGTCGTTCCCGGTGCTGCGGGAGCTGACGGAGGAGGAGCGGCAGCAGATCCTGCACTCGTCCGACTTCCAGAGCTTCTTCGACTGCAGCATCCGCGTGATGGAGCGAGCGCTGGCCGAGGACGGAGGCATCTTCTTCGACTACGGCGGCCGAGACCTGGAGGACAAGGAGGGGGAGGAGGAGGAGGTGGGGGAGGGGGAGGAGGAGGAGGAGAGGAGGAGGAGGGGTGAGGAGGGAGGGAGGAGGAGGAGGAGGACAAGGAGGAGGAGGAGAGGAGGAGGGGGAAGGAAGGAGTGGAGGAGGTGGGGGGAGGGGGGGGGGAGGTGGGGTGAGGAGGGGGGAGGAGGGGAGGAGGAGGAGGGAGGAGGAGGGAGGAGGAGGGGGGGTGAGGAGGGGTGGAGGAGGTGGGGGGTGAGGAGGGAGTGGAGGAGGTGGAGGGGGTGGGGTGAGGTGGAGGAGGTGGAGGAGGTGGAGGAGGAGGAGGAGAGGGAGGAGGAGGAGGAGGAGGGGTGGAGGAGGTGGGGGGAGGTGGGGTGAGGAGGAGGAGAGAGGAGGAGGGGGAGGAGGAGGGTGGAGGAGGGGTGGGGGGGAGGGGGTGAGGAGGAAGTGGAGGAGGTGGAGTGGAGGAGGAGGAGGAGGTGGAGGAGGAGGAGGGGTGAGGAGGGAGTGGAGGAGGTGGGGGAGGTGGGGTGAGGAGGAAGTGGAGGAGGTGGAGGGAGGAGGAGGGAGTGGAGGAGGAGGGGTGAGGAGGCAGTGGAGGAGGTGGGGGGGTGGGGTGAGGAGGGAGAGGAGGAGGTGGAGGGAGTGGAGGAGGTGGGGGGAGGAGTAAAAGGGGGAGGAGGGAGGTGGGGTGGCAAGGGTCACTGTCAGGGTCCGAATGGTCCCTCTGTCTTCACAGCCAGGCTCCTCCCCTCTGAAGTCAGTCACACACACAAACACACACGCAGTCCTTCTGATGGCCAAGAAATAAAAAATCCAAACCGATGATGATAGAAACCTGTTGTCCTACTGTGTTTTGTTTGTTTTCATCTGTGACCTCTGACCCCCCACCCCACCCCCCCCCGGCCCGCAGAGACTTGGGCAGCGGCTCCAGCCTCTCCTTCAGCAGGCTCTTCTACGACGAGCACTGGTCCAAGCACCGAGTGATCACCTGCCTGGATTGGTCCCCTCAGGTCAGAACCTGCAGCCTTCAGTCACACAGGTGTCTTCTTCTCCTGAACCTCAACCTGAACTCCTCCTCCTCCTCCTCCTCCTCCTCCATCTCCTCCTGCCAGTATCCCGAGCTGCTGGTGGCCTCCTACAACAACAACGAGGATGCTCCCCACGAGCCCGACGGCGTGGCCCTGGTGTGGAACATCAAGTTCAAGAAGGCCACGCCCGAGTACATCTTCCACTGTCAGGTAGGTCGCTGGACTCAAGACTGAAAACAAAAAAAAGACTGGAATCATAAATTGAGCCAAATGTTACCCGCCAGACCTTTCAGCTATCGTGCATTTGGATTCCAGTGCAATGGTGAACCCAAGATGCTGTCTTGCTTTCCCCCTTTTTCCTTGACTCACTATTATTATAGTAGTAGAAGCAGCGAGTCACTTGACCTGCCACCGACTCCCGACTCCCGAATCAAAGTCAATCCAATAAAAAAAACAAGTAAGGTTGAGGGGAAGTCGTCCTCGCTGGGGTGGAAAGCTGCTGATTAGCCTGATTTTAATCACCAGTGACACCGTGAGGGTGGTGGTGCTGGTGGTGGGGGGGGGTTCAGGAAGCGGTGTGCCGCTCCCCGGGATCACACGTGTCTCCGCCAGCCCACCCACCCTGCGATACCCCCACCATCGCTGGTCCGGGGGGGGGGGGCGTCGGGAAAACACCTGTAGTGGGATTAACGTCACATTCACTCACCTCGCTGCTTCTCAAGCCGTCCCGTGAGAAGGTCTGAAATCCAAAACCTCCCCCACAGGTTCGGAACCACATCGTCTCATCCACTGGACGGACCGCCCTTACATAAGACCCACTCTTTCTTTCTTTCTTTCTTTCTTTCTTTCTTTCTTTTTTTTTTTTTTTTTTTTTTGGTGTTCCACCATAATTTATGCCTGACTTCTTGTGGTTTGACTGCTGCGCCTCTGGGAGGATTGTGCAGAATTCCTGGCCGGCACATCCAGAAGCCTGCGGTGGTGTTTCTGCGGTTTTCCAATAGAAGATTTTCCAATATCAGGGGGGACCTCGGGATGCTTCACAGTGTAGCGCAACACTTTGCCCCACCGGTAGGGGTCTTTCATCCGTGCTCACCGCCTTGGCATGAGCTGTGAAGGTGGGTGGAGTCAAGGTGACATCACCCGCCGGGTCTGAATCCGATTGGTCTGTTTGACGGTCGCTCAGCGGCGCAACCTGGAGAGATTCCCGTCTCGCTTCAGACAGCGGAAGATTCCACACATTGGAAGTGTGCGGGCAGTAACAGGAGGTGGGCTGTGATTGGCACGCGTCCCTTCCAAGATCCGCCCACTTGCTGGTAAGCTGACGACTGCTAAACTGTAGCCACGCCCACCACTTCATGACCACTTTTACTCCACGTCAGTCAAACTGGACCTCCGAGCCGATTGGAGTGTTAGACCGACAGAAACATCACAGCTGAGCCCTGACTTCAGTTGTGAATTCAGGGCTCCTCCCCCTCTGCATTGACCGCCACTCATTTCAAGCCTCTTTACATCCGACTACAAGTACAACACGCAGGTTTCTGCCACCACCGCCACCTCGGCCTCCTTTTTGAAACTGGAAGCTTAGCTCGTCTTTTTCATACAACCAGCAGTTTCTGCACAAGCACATCCCCGAGAGTCGGACGCTGCTGTTGGTAGTGTGTGTGTGTGTGTGTGTGTGTGTGTGTGCGTGCATGCATGTGCGAGGAACCCCAAAAAAAAGGCGGCCTGGGTCTGTATAGGAGGCCTGAGGTTTGTGGTTGAGTTCCTCTGCTGCAGCAGCAGCAGCAGCAGCAGCAGTCGTTCTGTATCAGAGGCTTCAAGTTGCAGATGAGGTGACGCTGAGGTCAAGCTGCTTCTAATCTGCTGCTTTTCTTCTTTCTTGCTTTTGCTCCTCGCAGATGCATATTTATTTATTCTTGCTAAACTTTCTCCTCTCTGCTCAGAGACCTCCTGGATTATTTTGGTTCCTGAGGAACCGCACGTCATTTTCAGGACCTCCAGAGTTCAGCCCAGCTCCCTCCGCTGTAGGAAGAGTGTGGGTGTGTGTGTGTGTGTGAGCAGTGTGTGCCAGCCAGCAAACGTCCACTGCCGTACACTTCACACCCTCTCAAGTGGCCCGAGTGGCACCGCATTAAAGGGGACGGTCTGACCGGGGAGCCCTGGAGCAGCTGCTGTCACATCCAGTCGGCCTCAGTTTCATGAACTTCTCTCCCACTGCCTGGCGAGGCAAAGACCTCCTGACGTTCAGGGCCCGCCTCTGCTTTTTTTTTGTCCACGGTTCGGGCTTTTTCTGTTTTTTGGGCGCCTGATTTGCTTGATCCTGGTAGTCGGATGCTGGCCGGGAGCCTCGGCCAGCTGACGCCTTCCGTCCTGCTGGTTTCTAAAAATAGCCGAGATGTGCTGACGGACTGACACCTGGCGGTCCCGTGACAAGTGTCAAATGTTTCCGCGGTGGTAAAATATTGTCGTTTTCTTTAGATCTTAATCGGACTGAACGAGGACGCGTCAGGAGACTGTGGATGAGATGAACTGTCTGAGTACGGACGACCTGTTTGTCTCCCCACCCAGCGACTGCTCCTGCTCCTCCTCCTCTTCTCTCACTCCTCCTGCAGACACTGGCTTCTCCTGGCTTCTCCTGGCTTCTCCTGGCTTCTCCTCTCCCACCGCAGAGTGACAAAATCTGCAGGGTGTTGCAGAGGAAGCGATGCCAGATGGCGCGGCGGCGGCGGCAGGAGGAAGGAGGTGGTCGGGGGGGTACGGAGGCCCGCGACGCTCCCGTCCATCTGGAGCTGATAAGGCAGAGTGGAAAACAGACGAGTGTGGCGAGCGAAGGAATAGAGGGAGGGGGGGGAGCTGGGCGTGGGGGGGGCTATTCTCCTCTCCTCCACCTTCTGGCTGCGCTCCTGCAGTTTGTCGCCCGAGGTCTCAACTGGAGGAGAGCAGGAGGCAACAAAGGACGGGAGTGTTCTCCCTTCTCCTCTCCTCTCTCGTCTTTCATCCGAGCTCACCGCCTCGGCGTCGCCCTCCACACAACACGTCCCATTAGCAGGACGAGAGCTGCCAGGAGCGCTCGGCCCTGTGAGCCCTGGTGCTGCAGAGGCTGGATGGACTCTGGTGCTCTGAGTGACGATGAGACCCGACTTTCTCTCTGGCGACATGTAAAAACCGTTCTCCTGCTCCGTTCTGCGTTGCGGCAAGCAGGAGGAGGACGAGGAGGAGGTTCCTGCCGGTGGTTCTCCTCCGCCAAGTGTCCTGGCGCTCCGGCCCACGACAGCGTGCGGGAGGTGAAAACCCTGACGAGATCTTCCAAGATCAAAACCTGACGATATTTCTCCTTTTAAGGGAAAAGCAATCCAAACTTCTAGTTGTGACCTGTGAGGGGCAGTAAGGAGCCTCCGCTATGCACCAACCTGCCTAGAAACGTACAAGAAGAAGCGTCTTGCAAGTCAAATTTCCACGAGCTGCTTTTATTTTTACTTCCAATGTCGTAACGTTGTCGTGTGGTTTTTTTTTTTTCCGAGCTGAACTTCCTGTCACGTTCCAGTTTGCTCGTTCTCATTTGCTGTGATCCGTTGGAGACGGGAGAAGGGAGATGAGGGAAGAGGGAGCGATGCAAAGTCTTCCATCCTGGGCGGAATGCTGCATTTCTCCGCAACGAGCTGGCTTGATGCATGGGACAGTTAGATAGCGTAGTGGCTAGCGTGGCTAATGGCAGCCAAACCAAGCTACCTGGGCCCCCCAGTTTTTCCGGTTCAAACCAGTTTTGTTGACGTGATGCCATCTCAGAACACAAGTTGAAGACTCCGACGACCAGTGGCGGACTGAGGCAAGCGTGGATAGATTAAAGTACTTTTCCAAGATTTCACGGGAGGTTTTTTCGAAGGAGACTGAAGGAACACAGACGGCGACCGCAGAGATTTAGCCAAAGTTCTCCAGATTTTCAGGGCTTTCCGCTGATTTCCTAACACGACATCTGACTGCAAGATGCACTTAAATCTTAAAGTCCCCTCATGGCGTCGGACAAATTGATCTCCCTTGAGCACCAAATTACACACATATATATATATATATGTATATGTATGTGTGTGTGTGTTACATTTAAGAGGCTCTGAGAAAAACACACGTGCCGATGTGACACTTGATTTGAAACATTTAGCGGAGGGCGAACGTCTTTCATGTCTCGGGGCCCAAGTCGCCGCTGGCAGGAGCCTCAAAGTTCGAGGTCGCGGCTAATTTTCGGTAGCTCTTTCACCAAGTCTGACAGCACTCCGGGGAAATGATGCCATAAGCTGTGGTTTCTCAAAGAGACGGTTGCCCCCTCAGCCCCCACCCCTCCCCTCACCGCCGAAGATGGCGACGCTGATAGGGCTGCGGAGTGAAAAGACACACATGGAGCCAATAGAGGGCGGCCTTGATTTGATTTGGCTTCTCTTTGTCGTGGTGCTGTGTGGCAGAAATGTTTACGCCGGGTGAAAACTGTCGGCGGGGACGAGTGGAGTTCCCAGTTTTAGCCTCCTTTTTTGTTTTCTTGTTCTTTGCCGATGTTAATTGTGGAGCGGAGGCTTCGTTGTCGTTCCTTCGCTGGCAAGATCAGTGCGAGGAAGCCTCTGCTGTTTACCGACTGTTGATTTTAGCTGCTGAATAGCTACTGTCGGCTTGACGTATTGGCAAAGGGCGAGTAATTGTTTGAGGAAAAATGGCAGCAAATCCATTTGAACAGCACAATGATGTATTGTAAAAAAAAAATCGTATTTAATAAATAATAATAACAAAGTGTTAAAGTTGCAATTGGTTGCTAGAACCACAGATTTTGGAAGATATTTGACACAATATCGAACTAAATCTATTGTCTATCAATAGCAGCCGATGATGTCAGCAGGAGGGGGAGGGGCTAAGATAAAAGGGAGTTTTCTGACCCGTTAAAAGTTAAGTTTGTTATATTTGGAGATTTTTAAGAAGAAATAGTGACATCAAGTGGGTACATTTTAAATTGCAGGGCTCTTTCTTGTAAGTCCGCTTAGGGACTCCGTAGCTTCCCTCTCCCGAGATTGCCAGTGAACTACGGTGACCTGTGAGTACTTTGTCCACCTTCTTCTTCTGTGGTTCATTTGAGGATGCGAGCGTTCACGCGAAATACGAAACCCGCTGTCTGGCAGCTGGATTGTCCACACCAGGCTTCCTTAGAAGTTATAGTGGTTGCAAGATGGCAGCTAACTGGAGGCAAGTCCCTTGATCCATGTATATTTTTAGTACGTTCTAAGGGTAGAAATCCAAATTACTTTTTGTTTTACTGCAAATATAGACTTTCATTAATGTATTTATGGGCAGTATATTTAATATATAAGTTTTTACCAATATGAAAATCATAAATCAAGCCAAGAATTACACACTGGACCTTTAAAACTTAAAAACCTGATACTGACCCGGTATCGGTATCGGTATGATGTCATCGTGCTCTCACTGTCCCTGTTGTGGCCTATTTGCATCATCATCATCATCATCATCATCATCATCATCATCATCATCATCCATCATCCCGGCTGCTTTTTGGACGAATGGTCAGCGGGACCGAAACTCAATAACCACGGCGGCGGTGGAGAAGGAAGGGGGGGGGGGAGGTCAGAGGGCGTTCCCGTCACGGCCGGCGCTCCGTTTTGATGCTGTAAGCTGAAACGTTCTTTGGACCACAGTTCACCTCTTTGTTCCCCGCCAACGCCCCCCCACCTCCCCTCTCTTTGCTGGATACTCAACGCACTCATCTTGCTCCGCCCACAATCCATTGCAATTTTCATTGTCCACTTGTTTTAGTCGCAGGTTGTGTTAATCAAAAACGTTTGACAGCTTTTTACTTCTTCATTTTTCTTCTGCTTGAAAAATGTCAGAAAATCTTTGACAGCCGTCAATTTGACAAATTCAGCGGCTTCAACGTCTTGCTTTCACGTCAAGTTTTTTTTTTTTTTAAGTAAAATTTTTTTTTTTTTTTTAAATCCGAACAATTGTGTTGATTCTGACGATTAAAGTGCTGCAAGACTACTGTACTGTAAGGACCAGCAGGGGGCAGCATGGAATCAGCTTTTCTCAAATGTTTCGCCCAAGAGCGAAAAACCTGGCCAATATTGACAGTTTTGAAATCCCGTCTCCTTCTGCAGTCGCCCGTGGTCTCGGTGGGCTTCGCCAGGTTTCACCCCAACCTGCTGGTGGGCGGGACTTACTCGGGACAGATCGTCCTATGGGACAACCGCAGCCACCGTCGCACGCCGGTCCAGAGGACGCCGCTGTCGGCGGCGGCTCACACTGTGAGGACGACACATCACACATCACACAACATCACACAACATCACACTGAGGCTGAATGCAACCCCGTCAACTGTGTGTGTGTGTGTGTGTGTGTGTGTGTGTGTGTGTAGCACCCAGTGTACTGTGTGAACGTGGTGGGGACGCAGAACGCCAACAACCTGATCACCGTCTCCACTGACGGCAAGATGTGCTCCTGGAGCCTGGACATGCTGTCGCAGCCGCAGGTACACACACACACACACACACACACACACACACACACACTGTCACTGACACAAACACACAGACACACTCACACCTGGCCGCCTGCTCATTGTGTGTGTGTGTGTGTGTGTGTGTGCAGGAGACCATGGAGCTGGTGTACAACAAGTCCAAGCCGGTGGCAGTGACTGGGATGGCCTTCCCCACCGGGGACGTCAACAACTACGTGGTGGGCAGCGAGGAGGGGACGGTGTACACGGCGTCCAGACACGGCAGGTGGGTGGGCGGCGCGCACACACACACACACACACACACACACACACTGTTTAAGAAACATACTTTCCCCTCAATTTGACGACTTAATTCTTTTCAATTAATTCTCTCTGGCTGCGTTGCAAATGTATTTATTTTTTGAAACTTTGAGCTCTTTAAAGATTAAACGAGAACAAGTTTTCCATCAAAACTTCAAATTGAAAAAAAAAAAATGCTTAAAAAGTAAATTGTATTTTTTTAAATCACTTTTTGAATTTTTTATTTATTTTTTTAATTCACTGATTTGCAACAGGGAGCCCCGCTGTCAGCACAGCGCCCCCAGCTGGGCTGATGCACGACTACATAACAATTTGTTTGGTTGCCTGCCCAGCACCAAATTCCTGGATAGCATTGATGATACAACCCTTCACCAGCTGGGGGCGCTGTGTCTGTGTGAGGCTGCTGGTTCTTCCTGTGAGGAATCACTGAATTGAAAAAAAAAATAAAGAGTTAAATTAAATTGAAGTAAATGATAGAAACCATCTTTAAGATCTATTAAACCCCCCCCCAGTAAGGCCGGCATCTGCGAGATGTTCGAGGGCCACCAGGGGCCCGTGACCGGCCTGAGCTGCCACGGCGCCGTGGGCACCATCGACTTCTCCCACCTCTTCCTCACCTCCTCCTTCGACTGGACCGTCAAGCTCTGGAGCACCAAGGTGGGCCGAGAGGACCAGAGAGAGAGAGGGAGAGAGAGAGAGAGAGAGAGAGAGAGAGAGAGAGAGAGAGAGAGAGAGAGAGAGAGAGAGAGAGAGAGAGAGAGAGAGAGAGAGAGAGAGAGAGAGAGAGAGAGAGAGAGAGAGAGAGAGAGAGAGAGAGAGAGAATGTGTGTGTGTGTCAGGGTTGGAGGCGGTTGATTGTGGACTCTCTGTGGAGCCACTTCCTGTCAAAATCAGCCTCTTTCCTCCAGTGTCCTGCGCGACGCGGCGAGGATTGAGAGAGAGAGAGAATATCAGAATGTGATTCTGATTGGAGCTCAGTCGGTATCGTTTGGCCAGCAGGGGCCGCCAAAGCCGGTTGCAAAAAAAAAAAAAAAAAGACTTAAAAAAATGACTGGCTGTTAATACAGAGTGGGGGAGGAGCCATAAATACACTCACATCGTATATAATTAAAAAAAAAAAAAAAATCTATATACAGTATATTCACACACGTCATCATCAGCTCCTCAGAGAGGAGAGTCGCTCTGAAACTGCGCCTGGTTTTGGCTGCCGCTGTTTACGTCCGTCAAGTTACGTGCGGACGTGAGCGCAAACTCTTTGTGGATCCGCCGCCGTTTCCACTGAGATGAGCGATGACTCATTTAAATATATTCAAATGAGTCCGCTGCACTTTGCTCTGTGGGTCAGACGCACTGTTTTTGGCGCTGTTTGCACGGATTTTCTGTCGTGGAAGCCGTGCAGTCGCTGTGTGGATCTGGCCCATAATGAATATTCCATCAAAAAAAAAACCTTCATCCCGCCGGGAGCCGGGTGGATCCGGGTGGAGGATCCGGCCTCACCGTCTCACAGTGCGACGGGGCGCCGCGGCAAAGCGCTGATGGATGTTTGCACGCAGCGCCGTCGCCCACCGCCACTCATATTAAAACATCTTCTGCGGATTTTCATCAGAGGGAGACGTGTTGTTATTCCTCCTGGATCTGGGAATTCCCTCTTCCTTTGAGGGCCGCCGCAGGAATGTGTGCCTGTCTCCCTCCTCGCCACACGCCACTGTGCTGTGTGTGTGTGTGTGTGTGTGTGTGGGCGGCCAGGCAGGCGCAGAATACCTGAGAGTGAGAGTGTGTGTGTGTGTGTGTGTGCAAACATCAGACGCACCACCTCACAAGCCCCACATGCACCTTTAAGCAAGTTGGCTTTGCTAACCTTAAACCTCCAGAGGTTCACCTACACACACACACACACACACACACACGCCTGGTGTTTTCACACTCACTCGTGCAAACACTGCGGTTAGTCAGGAGACTCAGTGATTGGCCGAGGGTTTGTGATGCGGCGGAGCATTCAGCAAAGCATTTAGCCCTCTGTTTGCCGCCCACCTGCTTAAAGTGACCACGGGACGACTCATTTTGACGACCTTCACTTTCAGGTAGTCGTGCGTTTCTTCTTCTTCTTCTGCTTCTACTCCCTCTTCTGCTTCCTGCTTCCTGTATCTAGGCTGTCGTGCGCTTGTCGTTGGGCGTTGAGCTGCAGTGCCACATGCGGCCACCAGGTGTCCCGGGTCACTATAGTTTGAAGCCTTGAACTCTTTGAACTCTGGTTCTGGATGTTCAGGTGTTGGTCTGGACTGAGCTCAGCGAGGTCGGAGGAAGTGGGCGTGGCTTATATTCCAACGTTTTTAAAAAAAACAAAAACAAAACAAAACAAAAAATCAGCATCTGTGAGCTCCTCCCTCCCCCTGCCCGGTTGCGTGGGGCAGGCTGGAGAACGGAGATAATGACTAGCGGCGCCCTCTGCTGCGGCGCCGCTGGGATTAAACATCATTTTCAGATTAGCGCCGAGACTCGCTGCTGCTGCTGCTGCTGCTGCTGCTGCTGCTGCTGCTGCTGCTGCTGCTGCTGCTGCTGCAAACACACCTTCTGCAGCCAGATGGTTGTTTACGCTGCGAACTGAGTCGGCCGGGTGGGGGCGGAAAGCCGCGCCGCCGGGGCTTCACCACCGGGGGGAGCCGAGACGAGCCGAGACAAGCGACAAACAAGCTGCAGAAAAACTCAACTGGGAGTGAGAGACGGAGTTAAAAAGAAGAGAAAATGACCTCAGCGTCGCCCCGCAGGCCCTCAATCAGCCTCAACCCAGGCTTGAAATTGCCTCTGTGCGTGCATGCGTGTGTGTGTGTGTGTGTGTGTGTGTGTGTGTGTGTGTGTGTTGGTGTGTGAGCCACAGAGAGACAATGTGAGGAGAGGAGGGAGGGCGGGACCGCATTCTTTCATTGGCTCCTGCAGCCAAACTGTCTCCACTCCACCTGTCAGGTATGTCAGGTAGTCACACGCACACGCACGCACGCACACACACACACACACACACACACACACGCACACACGCACACACACAGACGCTCAACTTTCCGTCATGTTAATTTTCGCTCACTGACGCCGATCACTTCCTGGTTCCGTCTCTCTCTGTGACAGCTGTTGTGTTGAGGTTACAGTACACCTGTGTGTGTGTGTGTGTGCGAGTGTGTGTGTGCGTGCATGTGTGCGTCTCTTTCATCTCCCCCCAGCAGTTTTATGGCGCTGCGTGAATGTACGAGGGCTTTTTAATTAGGGCTGAACACCCAGACAGGCCCCAAGGCCGAGTCAGCGCCACTCTGTCTGAAGCTCCATCACTCCCACCTCTCTCTCTCTCTCTCTCTCTCTCTCTCTCTCTCTCTCTCTCTCTCTCTCTCTCTCTCTCTCTCTCTCTCTCTCTCTCTCCTCCTCTCTCTCTCTCTCTCTCTCTCTCCACTCTCTCTCTCTCTCTCTCTCTCTCTCTCTCTCTCTCTCTCTCTCCCTCTCTCTCTCTCTCTCGCTCTCTCTCTCTCTCTCTCTCTCTCTCTCTAGCCCTCTCTCTCTCTCTCTCTCTCTCTCTCTCTCTCTCTCTCTCACTCGCCCCTCTCTCTCTCTCTCTCTCTCTCTCTCTCTCTCTCTCTCTCTCTCTCTCTCTCTCTCTCTCTCTCTCTCTCTCTCTCTCTCCTCTCTCTCTCTCTCTCTCTCTCTCTCTCTCTCTCTCTCTCTCTCTCTCTCTCTCTCTCTCTCTCTCTCTCTCTCTCTCTCTCTCTCTCTCTCTCTCTCTCTCTCTCTCTCTCTCTCTCTCTCTCTCTCTCTCTCTCTCTCTCTCTCTCTCTCTCTCTCTCTCTCTCTCTCTCTCTCTCGCCTCTCTCTCTCTCTCTCTCTCTCCCAGCACAACAAGCCTCTGTACTCGTTTGAGGACAACGCCGACTACGTCTACGACGTCATGTGGTCTCCGGTGCACCCGGCCATGTTCGCCGCCGTGGACGGGATGGGCCGCCTGGACCTGTGGAACCTCAACAACGACACCGAGGTGTGTGTGTGTGTGTGTGTGTGTGTGTGTGTGTGTGTGTGTGTGTGTGACTGTCCTGCTGCTGCCAAAGCCTCGCCCGCCGACCTCCAGACTCCCTGGTGGGCGTTGCTGCCACCGCTCTAAATCAGAGTGACCCGGTGACACCCCGGCCCCGCCCCCGATCCCCCCCACCACCCCGGCCACCGCCACCGACATTCCTACCGCCGCTGTCCGACGTTAGCGCACCCTCACGACCCCCCCCCCCCACCACCACCACCCCCCAGCGCCCTCTGTCATGTGGTGGCGGCACTGCGGCCCCTCGGCGGGAGACCACAGGCGGGGGGGTGGGGGGAGGGGAAGGAGGGGAAGGCTCCGCCCACCCGCCACAGGCTGGAGATGGAAATAATAAAAGAGCAGCGCAGAGGAGGTTTATTCTCAGGAGACCTGAGGCAACTTCAGTCGGGTTGAATGTGAGAGAACTGAGGAGCGAAGACGGAAACATCACGGAAACTGAAGTCGCTCCTTCATTTGTTAGTTCGAAAGAATTTCAGCTCAAACAATCTTTTGGCTAAAATGCAAAATTGTATCAAAGAAATAAAAAGTGAAATAGTTCCTCCAGGTTGTGGCTCCGCCCCCTCCTCCTCAGAGAGGACGCTGATTGGTCAGGCCGAACTCAGTTTGGATGCTTGTCCTTGCTCAGAGTGAGCGGAATGGACGTGGCTAATTACTGGACTGCTCTGACTGCTGTGATATCTGTCTCTGGTTTCTCTGGCAATAATCAGAAAGCTTTCAGCTCCAAACTGTGACAGTCGCTGTGAAGTTCTCGGACTTAAAAGGATTTTTTTTTTTCCCCCAGCCGGCAGCCGTGATGAAATGATCCCTCCACCTTCTTCTCCTTCTCCTTCTGCTTCTTCTTCTTCCTCTCAGTATCAGAGGCTCTGCGGCTTCCTCTCTACTGTCAAGCTACTTCACTGGACAATTTACTTCCCATCTCGCCGGATCGGTTCTTTTTTTTTTTTTTTCCATTTACTGCGTCTCATCTCGTCACCCTTGATTCCCTCTGACAGCGGCCGTCGGAAGGTAGAAGTTCATCGTCGTCGACAGCGACGAGTCTCGTGGGAAACATTCATTGGCTGTGACGCCGCACACAAGCAGGATGTAGCGCAGCACAACACAACGCAACACTGCACAACACTAAACTACATTACACAACAGGCTCCCATTGTTACCGTTGCATTAAAAAAAACACACACACACACACACACACACAAGAGACACAAACAGCAGTGGTCCAGCAGCACGTCTGGTTCTCATTTCAACACACACACACACACACACACACACACACACACACACACACACACACACACACACAGCCACTCTAAAACCCCACTGGGCCAGAGTGCTGCAGGCTAGCAGGCTAACGGCCGTCGGCGTGCGGTTAGCGCCGCTTTAAATACGGTGGGAGGAGCCGGCCGTGTGAGGCCACGCTGCCAAGCCCCGCCCACTGCCACCCGTTCGGGTGGCGCAAGCGGTCGGTGTTGGAAGGGAGGCGGAGCCAGCCAGGGGGGCGGAGCCAGCCGGCCAGCGCCACTGTTTGTCCAACCACCCCTGCCGGTTGTTTGTGTTCCGGAGCCGTCGCTGCAGGACTCCACTCCCAGTTTAGCTCCTAATAACGAGCGGCGGGAGGTAAACAGCCCCGGAAAAAGAAGAAGAAGAAGAAAAAAATAAACTGCAGCCAGGACTCGTTTGACCTTGTGTGCAAGTGACGAGACGGGCCAAGGAAAACAGTGCAGTACCGCCGGCGACCACTGGAGGAGCCCTTACTCTGATGCGTTTGCATGTCTTCTGTGTTCTCAGCTTTGCTGTTTATTGGAGGCTTGTTGGTGTTCACTGGGACAGACTGAACTCTGACAGGCTCTCCAGAAACATCTCAGAGGAAAAAAAAATGAATAAATTCTCTTAATCCTTCCGCAAGCGTCAGAATCAGAGGCCGCCGGCCGACTGGACTTTATGGATTCATTAAAAGCTCAGTAAAACCAGTTTTATGAGGCCGCTGAGACAGTTTGACCTGCGAGAACGCTGGATGGAGGTCAAAGTTCACATGTAGAGCCTCTGATTTATTGATTTTTTTTAACGACCCGTGTGAATGACGTTCCGCTTCATTTGGTTCCGCAGGTGCCGACGGCCAGCGTGACCATCGAGGGGGCGTCGGCCCTCAACAGGGTGCGCTGGTCGTCCGGAGGGAAGGAGGTGGCGGTGGGCGACTCGGAGGGGCGGGTCTTCATCTACGACACCGGAGAGGTACGGACGACGCCCATTGGTCACTGAGAATGTGACTGCTTCAGGTTCTGGTTCTGGTTCTGGCTCTGGTTACTGGTGCTGGGTTGGACTGGAGCTGTACAGTTTGCAACTAAAATTAACTTCTTTTTTTTTTGTTGCAAGAAATGATGCAACACGGTGGGGAAAGTAGATTCGTACTCGCGGCACAAAAGAAAAAAACTGCAAGTCCCCGAAGTCCTGCGTGTTAGCTAAGCCATCGGTTTTAAAGTGGGGCCTGTGGGCCCATGGGGGGCCGCCACGGGTCACAAGAGGGGACCGCAGAAAATTGGAGGGAAGATGAACAAAAAGGAAATGAATAATGAAAGTTGTAGAATCAAATTATCTTTCAATTATTATTGAAAGATTTTAACCAGTATTATTTAATATAATTGATGTCAAAAGATGCCTGCCTGTCAAAAACATTGTTCATGGCGTTGTGTGTGTGACGCTGTTTATCAAGGTGACTTGCTGAACAACACAAGCCTGTGTGTTGGTTTGTGAAAGGGGTCCCATGGCGTGGGACCCTGACCCTGACCCTGACCCTGACCCTAACCCAAACCCAAACACACATCAGTGCCACCATGTGGACGCACTTGACTGGCCTCTGCGTGACTCTAGGGGGCGCTGCCTTTAGCTGTTGGCTGCAGTTCAGAGGCCTCTGGTTTGCAAGTGAGGACGCACCGCTAATTTTAGCATCTTTTATGTTGAGCAGCGAGTCGTCGGTGGTCTGACGGACGGTCGGCCTGCGGAGAGTCATCAATAAAAGTCACTCTTGGAGAGAGAGAGAGAGAGAGAGAGAGAGAGAGAGAGAGAGAGAGAGAGAGAGAGAGAGAGAGAGAGAGAGAGAGAGTGAGTGTGTGTGTGTGTGTGTGTGTGTGTGTGTGTAGTGATGGTGGTATTTACTTTGCTAGAAACCGTCGTCGCCACAGCAGCTAAATTGAGGCGCAGGAAGAGGGAGAGGGAGGAGAGGGCGACTCTGGAGACGCTTCCAGGAAACCCGGACAGCAGAACCCTTCGACTCCAGGATGGTTTTCTCCTCCTGCGTCCTGCTGAGAGTTCGGATGAGCCCAGCAGAACCATCCAGAACCGGTCCTGCAGGGTCGCCGTAGCAGCAGCAGGGAAACTTTATGGAGAACCTTCAGTTAGCGCTCGCTGCGTCCTCGCCGCCCGCGGTTGGCCCAGTTTGGAGGAGGCGGGGCCAGGGTGGGCGGGGCCGAGGGAGACACCCCTCCTCCCACCTGCTTGCTCCTGGTTAATTACAGCCTGCACACGCGGCTGCAGACGGCGTGGGTGGTCAGTCGGAGCTGCTGGGGCTGAAAGAGCCGAGGGAACTTTTCCTCCTGCAAGAAAATTACATTTAAAAATATTTCAAAATAAAACTTGTCTTCTGGTTGCATAATATGTCTTTTTTTTCTCACGATTTTGGGACATGTTGAGATTTTCCATTCTTAGTAGATCGATTTTTCCATTTTCGGACTGTGATGGGATAGTTTAGCAAAAAAAAAAAAAGGAGAGATAGGACGCAAAATCTCAACATGTCCGAAAAGACGCACTATACACAGAACAACCAAAGTGTTAAAAGACCCTGAAACTCACTTGGATGACTGTTGCATTGATTGACTGATTGATTGATTGGCTGACTGTTGTGTGTCTCCAGCTGTCGGTGACTCACGCTGACGACTGGAGCCGCTTCACTCGCACGCTGGTGGAGATTCGCGCCAACCGGGCCGACGGCGAGGAGGAGGGGCCTATGGAGCTGGCTTCATAGAGCGCCGGCTCCAGTTTACTTTCAGTTTTGTAAATGACCTTCATCATGATTTATTTTATTTTAATTCATTAATTTATTTGTTTTTTTAGCCGTGTCACTGTAGCATGTACGCTCAGCTCTGTTTGCTCCGCCCCCTCAACTCCCCCGCCCACTTCCTGTCCAGACCTGGTGGTGGCAGCGGTGAGTTCCAGGAGTGCAGTGTGTGTCTCCAGTGGCAGTTCCTGTAGCCTTATGAAGATTTGTTGTACTGTAACGACGCTTTGCACTAATGTTAAACTGAAGAAGAAGACGACGACGGAGCCGCAGCAGCAGCAGCTGCAGCAGCAGCAGCAGCAGCAGCAGCAGCAGCAGCAGCAGCAGCAGCAGCAGCAGCAGCAGCAGCAGCAGCAGCGCTCCTTAGACTAACTAGCCGTGTGTTGTTTACATTGTCGTGTCACACTGGTTGACTTTGTTTTGTGCTTCTTTTAGTGGCTGCATGCAGTGAACATGTCCCAACACACACACACACACACACACACACACACACACACACACACACACAGTATATTCATCGCACACTTTGTGTCACTTTCACAAATCAAAAGTTGTATTTTGCACTTTGTTTCTTGTTTTTTCTCCCCTTTGTTGTGAAGCGAAGCAACAACTGCATCGACTGTATGATCCACTGTATGATCCACTGTATGATCCACTGTATGATCCACTGTATGATCCACTGAGAGCTGCGACAATGACGACGTCGCTGTCGATGCAGAACTTTGTTGCGCTGTGTTTTACTATTAAAGTCGAGCTGATGAACCAACGTGGAGCCGGGAAGTTTCTCTCCGTCTGTCTAGCGGGAAGCCGGAACCACGGCGAAGGTTCACGGGTTGGAGCTGCTGGAGCGAGATTCTGCGGGATGGAGTGGGGGGGGAGGGGTAAGGAAGGGGGGGATTTAGGGGAGGGCTCAGTGCCAGATGGTCTATGGCGGTTGAGGGGGAGAAGGTCGGAGGAGGAGGAGGAGGAGGAGAAGCAACCGAGCACTCATGAAAAAGTGGAAAAGTGGATCCAGTCGTATCGAACGTTGCTCTAATCTGAAAGTCCAAGTTGAAGAGTCCACGTGTCTCCTCCCAGAGGTCCAATAGGAAACAGGCCAGGTAAGTTTAGGGTTTCGATCATGACTCGACCCCGGCCGCAGGTAAACTGTAACCCAAAGCCTGAATTTGAAAGACTGATCTGGTTGAAACTGACTGGAACAACTGCTACATGGTAGCCTAGCGTAAAAAAGAAACGACATTCTGAGTTAGTGAAACTCACTGGGGTGACTGAAAAGAGTGATAGAAAGCAAAATGTCCAAAAAAGAGCTGCGTGCCCTTTTGATTGTGCGTCGTCTTTTAGGTGGGGGCAAAAAATTTAAGTCCTAGATCAGCTTCAAATTCACTTGGATGACTGTTAGATGACAGCTGTTAGAAGCCAGCAGATAGTTCAGAGTGCTGGACGGAAGACTTGGAACACAGGTTAAAGACTCAGGCTAAAAACTCAGGTTAAAGACTCAGGCTAAAGACTCAGGTTAAAGACTCAGGTTAAAGACTCAGGCTAAAGACTCAGGCTAAAAACTCAGGTTAAAGACTCAGGTTAAAGACTCAGGCTAAAGACTCAGGTTAAAGACTCAGGTTAAAGACTCAGGCTAAAGACTCAGGTTAAAGACTCAGGCTAAAGACTCAGGTTAAAGACTCAGGTTAAAGACTCAGGCTAAAGACTCAGGTTAAAGACTCAGGCTAAAGACTCAGGCTAAAGACTCAGGTTAAAGACTCAGGTTAAAGACTCAGGTTAAAGACTCAGGCTAAAGACTCAGGTTAAAGACTCAGGCTAAAGACTCAAGCTAAAGACTCAGGTTAAAGACTCAGGTTAAAGACTCAGGTTAAAGACTCAGGCTAAAGACTCAGGTTAAAGACTCAGGCTAAAGACTCAGGCTAAAGACTCAGGCTAAAGACTCAGGTTAAAGACTCAGGTTAAAGACTCAGGCTAAAGACTCGTACCAAGTGGGGCCGGATTTTCAACGATAAACCCCGAAAATGAAAGATAATTGCAATGACAGAAGCTTTCTACAAGTCAACTGGTAACTCGGTGTGCCGGTTAGATGGCTTGGTTCTCTCGGTTGTGGTGGTTCTCTTCTTCTGAGGATGGGCAAAATTACATCTTGACGTCCAATGGCCCTCGAAGAAGACAAATGCGCGAGTAGCAGTGTAGCAACAGCGTGCAGATAGCTCAGTGAGTAAGAGACACGACCCTGACTGCTGAGGTCGGTGGTTGGAAACATACGGTTTTAAACACAACTCGTTAACTGCGGCCCAGCGGTGAATCAGCAACTCTGTAGGGTTCTTCTGTTTGGAAACCTGATCGTGATGAAGTCAGCGCCTCACCAGCCGTGAACGTCACTGAACTCGACCCATCACCAGTCCCGAACCACCGACCCCAGGAGTCCAGCTCAGCTTGAAACTCACTGGGACGGCCGCTGTGCGACAGCTTAGCACGAAAAAGTCAGAAAAGGCAAAAAATCTCAAGATGATAAAAGTTTGAAGAAAGGACGTCGTTTTTTTTCAAGGGGGCCAAGAAAAATTGAAAAAGTACGAAATGAGTCTGAAACTCACTGGAGTGGCTGTTGAATGCGGTTGGGGGCGTCCAGTAGACCGGTGGGTCCGTGGAGAAGTGGGCGGAGTGGTGGGGAAGTGGGCGGAGCCTGGAACAAACGAGATGATTGACACAAACCAGTTCTCTGCAGGTTGTGCGACTGATGGAGAGCTTTCACTCCGCTTTGTTCCCTCCTTTCAGGATCTCCACCATTGGCCGGCAGGAACGCCGACGGATTCCGCCGCCGCTTCGTCTCCGCCAATGGCGGCGGCCGACGAAGTCGTTATTTAATCTCCTCCTCCTCCTCCTCCTCCTCCTCCTCCTCCTCCATCTCCTCGTCTCCGCCGCACTGAGAGCGGCCGGACAATAGGCCGTAATGAGAGCGGTGCACACTGCGCCACGTGTGGCGGGCGGCGCGAGCCGAACCACGGCGACGCCCCCTCCGAGAGAAGGAAGGATAGAGGTGGGAGGAGGAGGTGGAGAGAGAAGGAAGTGATGAGGAGGGAGGAGGAGGTGGAGTCTCCACCGAGCTGCTCACAAACTGAGCGAGTAATTCAATTTCCTGCAAAAAAGGGGGTTGATTGTGAGAATGTGGCAACCGCTGATAAGTGTGTGTGTGAGGGGGAAAGAGAAAGAGCAGTGAGAGAGAGAGAGAGAGAGAGAGGGGCGAGAGAGAGAGAGAGAGAGAGAGAGAGAGAGAGAGAGAGAGAGAGAGAGAGAGAGAGAGAGAGAGAGAGAGAGAGAGAGAGAGAGAGAGAGAGAGAGAGAGAGAGAGACAGAGACAGAGAGAGAGAGAGAGAGAGAGAGAGAGGGAGAGAGGACGATAAATGTGTCAGGAGTCAGGACGGGAAGAAATACGGCAGGAATTACGAAGTCCTGCCAGTCCTGTGGTGGGAAACTGGGAGGAGGGGTGGGAGGCGCGTTTATGAGTTTTCCATGTTGTTGATTCAAGACTGCGTGTCACTGCAGCTCTCGCAGCCTCCTGCAGGCGGCGCTCTCACATGTTCTTCCCACATCGTCGTCCTTACAAAGACGACGAAGCTGCGTTTTCCTGCGTCCTTCTATGTGTGTGTGTGTGTCTGTGTGTGTGTGTGTGTGTGGGTTGTTTTTTTTTTTTGCGCGCCGCTATTAGGAATGGAACGTGGCCACGCCGGCACCAGTTGGCCGCCGTCCCGCCCACAAACCTCAGTCCTCCAATCAGCAGGCAGCGCTCTAATTAGCAGCCACCGCCGTGGAGCCTGTGGTCGGTGGAGGAGAAGCTTCCAAGACTGCTGCTGCCTCCTCCTGCTGCTCCTCCTCCTGCTGCTCCTGCTGCTGCTCTGCTGCTGCTGCTGCTGCTGCTGCTGCTGCTGCTGCTGCTCCTGCTGCTGCTCCTGCTGCTGCTCCTGCTGCTGCTCCTCCTCCTGCTGCTGCCTCCTGCTGCTGCTGCTCCTCCTGCTGCCTCCTCCTCCTCCCTGCTGCTGCTCCTCCTCCTGCTGCTGCTGCCCTCTGCTGCTCCTCCTGCTGCTGCTCCTCCTCTGCTGCTGCCCTCTGCTGCCATGAATCTGCTGCTCCTCCTGCTGCTGCTGCTCCTCCTGCTGCTGCTGCTCCTCCTCCTGCTGCTCCTTCTCCTCCTCCTGCTGCTGCTCCTCCTGCTGCTGCTGCCTCCTCCTGCTGCTGCTCCTCTCCTCCTGCTGCTGCTCCTCCTCCTCCTGCTGCTGCTCCTCCTGCTGCTGCTCCTCCTCCTGCTGCTGCTCCCTCCTCCTCCTGCTGCTCCTGCTCCTCCTCCTGCTGCTCCTCCTGCTGCTGCCTCCTCCTCCTGCTGCTGCTCCTCCTGCTGCTGCTGCCTGCTGCTGCTCCTCCTCCTGCTGCTGCTCCTCCTGCTCCTTCTACTACTGCTGCTGCTGCTCCTCCTCCTCCTCCTACTGCTGCTGCTCCTCCTGCTGCTGCTGCTCCTCCTGCTCCTACTGCTGCTCCTTCTACTACCTTCTGCTGCTGCTCCTCCTGCTGCTGCTCCTCCTCCTCCTCCCCCTGCTGCTGCTCCTTCTACTACTGCTGCTCCTCTTCCTCCTCCCCTGCTGCAGCTCCTCCTCCTCCTCCTCCTCCTGCTGCTCCTGCTGCTTTCAGGACTTGAATCATTCTGGCCTTCAGCACTGCCGCCCACCTTCTAACCTCCACGGCTACCGCAGATGATGACGATGACGATGTTGATGAAGATCGAGGTGAAGCCGACAGAGCTTAGAGAGAAAGAGAGAGAGAGTAAAGAAACAGGAAGTGACATCATCACCACCAGGGTTCCTGCTCAGGGTTGATGGGAGCATCAGCAGATCATCCTGCAGACTAAACCTCCTGTCAATCGGTCAGTTTGGGCTGAGCTGCTGCCTTGTTGACTCGAGCAGGGGTGGGCAAACTGTTTGACTGGTGGCCACAATGGGTTGTAAAATTTGACAGAGGGGCCGCAGCAGGAGCAGAAACGCTGGAAAAGAGGATGAAATACAGCAATTTTAAGACAAACTGACCATTAAGATTATTTCTTAAAGTTCGGCCGGCCGGAACAAATAGCTTAACGGGCCACTTCAGGTCCCCGTGCCGCAGTTTGTCAATGCCTGGTCTAGAATGCCTGCAAACCTGGATAGTGATTCTCGCCGCTCCCTCCCTCCGGAGGAAGGAAGGTGGCGCTAGCGCACTGGCTGCTTCAGGGATAATCACCCCGACAAAGGCGGCTCTGTGGCGGGGAGGCAGCAGCCCAGCGGAGCCACAGCGTCTGCAGCGGCCAACACCACCGCCACCGCCGGCTCCTCGACGTGCACGGACAGGAACACGTGCACAGCCACTGCTGACAACAGCATTGTTACACAATTGGGAGGGGGGGGGGAAAATTAAATGCAAACTGTAAATAATGAAAAAAATATTGTACTAGTACTTGGATCTTTTACCACGGACTAATTTGCAGTGAACTAACTAGGACAGAAGGTGGCGCAAAGGGTGCTTTGGAGAGTCTTTAAATTGTATTTTGTGCAATTAAAAAAACACCAGCAGTGAGAGCTAATTAGCTTCTATTACTAAGAAAAAAAATAACAGCTGGATAACAAAAGCAAGACCTACGTCAAGACCTTTTTTTTTTTTTACATCTTCGCCATATTTTCACAAATTTTTGCTGTCGACGTGACGCATTTGTTTTACTACCTCATACAGCAGCAGGTTCACCCGGAAAATTTTGTTCTTATCCGTTCTGCAAAACTCCCACAGACTGTGTTTGCGAACCGTTTTCCAATCAGGTCCCTTTGTTTGGATGAAGAGGCGGGTCTTGATGACAAAGACAAAGGGAAGCAAGAAAAAAAATCAGACAGACAGAAGAAGTTGAAAGAAACAGTCAGTTGCTAAAGAGATCAGTGCGGATTAGCACGGACGCTGCTGGAGCTAGCTTCCTAAAACTAGCAGGTCCGGGTCTGACTGACTGACTGACTGACTGACTGACTGTTGGACCAATCCGGTGGCTGGGGCCAACGTGATTAGCAGGATCACAGCTCATTGTGTTCATGCTTTTGCAGCAGAATCGCTTGCTGCTGCTGCTGCTGCTGCTGCTGCTGCTATGGCTCACTGTCAGGAACTATTTTATCTAATTTAATTAGCGCTGCGCTGCTGCTGCTGCTCCTCCGGGACCACCAGTCAGACTCAGTCGTTGCCCACCAACGTCATCAACAGTCATGATCCCAAGACGGGAAATATTCAATAATAACAAAATAGCTACTATATTTTTCTATTAGCTGTAACGTCGGCGTCAGGACGTCTGATATTGTACAACTGCAATACGTTCAAACAGAGAACTGTATTTTTTTTATTTATTTATTTTTTAGCCCCGGTGCCATTGGAAAATACCAATTATGGCAATTAAGGTTAAATACGGCTTTTAGCATAAAATTGAGCCCTTTTGCTAGTTCTCCAGCAGACGACCACATGGAAGTGTTGATGCAAACAGACGGAGGGACGGACGGACGGACGGACGGAGGGGCGGAGGGTGTGGGGCTGGTTCAGCAGTAGGTCAGCGGCAGCGGAGCAGCGGCAGAAGTCTGATGAGAGTGAATCAACTTTCATGTGTCGCCGCAGGATCAAACATTTCTGACGCTGAAGCAAAAGGAGCTGCCACTCTTGGTGTTATACTCCAGGTGGCGCTGTATTGCAAAAGCATTCACACACACACACACACACACTTGCACTGCGCCACCCACTTGGCGTGTTGCTGTTGATGCTAACAGGCATGTTTTACCAGTGGAGGCACCCTCTAGTGTTCAGAGTTGGAATCTAGAAATGACGCAGCCGTGCAGCAGGCGGCTACAGCAGAAACCTGCCCAGAGTTCAGATGTAGCCGGAAGGATGTAGTTTCTGTCCGACCTCTGACCTCTGACCTCTGCCCCACCCACCAGCCAGGTTCGGAGGGCGGTTCCCACCGGTTCTCCTGCCGTGGAACGTGTTTCCATTCGCTGTCATCAGAGCAGCAGCAGCAGCAGCAGCAGCAATAGATCAGCGGAGCAGCAGCAGAGGCAGCAGGGGTCGATCTGCAGAGCAGCAGCAGTACAAGCAGCAGCAGCAGCAGCAGCAGCAGCAGCAGCAGCAGCAGCTGTTGCCCTGGTTACTGTGGCTACAGGCGGCGCAGCTCTGCCATTAGACAGCAATTGGTTGTCATGACGCCGTTTGTGTCTTAAATAGGCGGCGATGTTTGTTGTCGCTTCCCTCCGAGTTTCCTCCTCCAGTGAGAGCAGGCTGAGGGAATCCTGCTGAATAGGGCTCATTTTCAGAGTGCCAACGGAGGAGGAGGAGGAGATGAGGGGGCGAGGGGATGAGGGAGCGAGGTGAGGAGGTGGCAAGAGGACTAGGAGACAATGAGGACAAAGGACATGAGGAGACTAGAGGATGAGGACTAGGAGACGAGGAGTAGGAGATGAGGAGACGAGGGACTAGGAGATGAGGAGACTAGGAGATGAGAGGACAAGAAGATGAGGACTAGGAGACGAGGAGACGAGGAGACGACAGCCTCCCACTCCCCTCCCACAAACACAATTCCAGGGGGCAGAAAGCAGCAAATGAGACAAATAAACACGACGCGCTAATGAGAGAGCAGAAGGAGAAGAGGAAGAAGAGGAAGAGAGGAAGAAGAAGAGGAAGCAGCAGCAGCAGCAGCAGCAGAAGAGTTATCTGGGCGTCGACCAGTCACAACGCGGAGCGGTGAGGAGGGACGATGGCGTCCAGTGGCGGCGCCGGGCCGTGATTACGGCGTGACGGCGTTGGCGGCGCCCTCTCATGACTCCCAGGTAATTACAAGGCAAGGTCACGTCAGCATGTACGTGTGTGTGTGTGTGTGTGTGTGTGTGTGACCCAGTGTAGGCTGCTGTTCACTTCAGGCCTCACGTCTCATTTGCAGCCACTCAGAAACATTTAGCCGCAGGTCCAAAATAACAATTGTCAGCTTTCTGCGTATGTGTGTGTGTGTGTGTGTGTGTGTGTGTGTGTGTGTGTGTGTGTGTGTGTGTGTGTGTGTGTGTGTGTGTGCAACTAAGATCAAATCAGGCCTGAATGAATGCTGAAGATTTCCATCAGCTGAGCAAACAGAGGTCGGCTGTGCTCGAACTCGCACCTCCACGAACCACACAGCCGTTTTGTGGAACCTCAGGTCCCAAAACTTTTTTCCCTCAGGATGGAACAGATAAGACGTCCGGCCGTCCAGGAGGCCGAGCGAGGCGCTAATACGCAAATATGAGCAAATATATCGCTCAGAACCTGGCAACCCGCCGGGAATCCACTGCAACTAATGATGACCGAGCTGCTGAAGAGGACAGAAGAAGTAGTCAGGATGCTGGAGGAGGGAGGAGGAGGAGGAGGAGGAGGAGGAGGAGGAGGAGGAGGAGGGAGGAGGAGGAGGAGGAGGACGAGGAGGAGGAGGAGGAGGACGACGACGAGGAGCAGGAGGAGCAGCAGGAGGAGGAGGAGGAGGAGGAGGACGACGACGAGGAGCAGGAGGAGGAGGAGGAGGAGCAGGAGGAGCAGCAGGACGATGTCGACTGATTTCATTCAGCTGAAGCTGAAAACGGGGATCAGGAGGGTGAGACTCCTGCCAGTGTGTGTGTGTGTGTGTGTGTGTGTGTCTCTCTCTCTCTCTGTGTGTGTGTGTGTGTGTGTGTGTGTGTGTGTGATAAAGTGGTGGCTGTGCTGCGCTAACAGCGGGGCCTCAGCCAGGATGAAAGGAGCTGTCAAGACGGCTCACGGAGGAAAAGTCCATCCTTCCTCACCCCTCTCCATCGCCCCCCCTCACCCCTCACCTCCCCTACCTTCACCTCACCTCCCTCTTCCTCCCTCGCCCCCTCCTCCTCCTCCTCCTCCTCCCTCCCTTCCTCTTGACATCCAGCCTCGCAATATTGTGCACAACGAGACGGGAAGATCGTTTTAATCCCTCGCACCAGCACATTTTTTTTCTTTCTCTGTCGTTTCTCCACAGAAACTATATTTGACTTCATTTTTTCTTTCTTTTCTTTTCTTTTCTTTCATTCTTTATTTTCAACCCCAAATGTTGCGATGCTACATTTACCGGCCGCACGCAGCCAATGTGCCGTGCCGGGCCGGGCCGGGCCGAGGGCATTTTCTTAAATATGTTCCGAGAACTAACGAGGTCGTTTAGAGAGAGAGAGAGAGAGAGAGAGAGAGAGAGAGAGAGAGAGAAAGAAAAAAAAAATTCTCCTCGGCGGAGTCGTAATGACTCACGAATCCCGAAATACTTTTGGTGATTTGGCTTCAAACGGCTCCGACTCAAAGACTCCTTTCACTGGTCGCAGCGTCGGAGTGTGTGTGCGTGTGTGTGTGTGTGTGTGTTGGGAAAAGTCGACAGCTCAGTGATCAAGCCTGTAATGCAGGGTTGGATGGGGGGGCTGCAGCCTCTCAGGTAGCAGCTGCTGTCAATCTTCGTCTCCTGTCCCTGTAAATCTTTGTACGACTGTGTGTGTGTGTGTGTGTGTGTGTGTGTGTGTGTGTGTGTGTGTGTGTGTGTGTGTTTGTTTGTGCACACACCTGTACACTCCTCCGTCCATCACGCAGACACTCTCCTCCTTTCATGTGTGAATTTTTCTTTCTTCTTTCCTTTTTTCTTCTGCCTTCCGTGTTCCGTCAACAGCTCTGGGCCCGGAGCGCCGCGACCTTTGACCCTGGGAGTTGGTAAACACGGTTTTTCGGAGAGGCGCGTTGACGCCGTTATTAAAAATGCCGGGGATGAAGACAAGGAGAGTAGGGGAAGGAGGAGAAGGAGGAGAAAAAGGAGGCACAGGGAGGAGGGAAAGAAGAAAGGGGAGAGAAGAGAGGAGGAGGGAGAGGGAAGGGAGGAGGAGGAGGAAGAGGGAAGGGAGGAGGAGGTGGGAGATGAGGAGAATAGGAGGACAAGGAGGAGAGGAGAATGAGGAGAGGAGAAAAGGAGGAGGAGGAGAGGAGGAGGAACAGCGAGGAGAGGTGAGAGAAGAGAAGTTCTGAAGATCTTGGAAGTCAGAGGCAGCGGCCTGACAGCAGCTGGAACTCTGAGGACTTTCCAAAGTCTTCAGGTTTTCAAGCTTACACCTCCTGAAAAGTTTCAGTCTGAGGCGTTTTTTGCAGCCTCCTCATTATTGATATTTGTGACACAAAGTCAGTCGTGTTATTTGACGCTGAAAGACGCTCCTGTGGAGGCTCACCCAGCAAGTGTGTGTGTGTGTGTGTGTGTGTGTGTGTGTGTGTGTGTGTGTGTGTGTGTGTGTGGCGTCTCACATCGAGCTTAATGGCTTCCTCGGTAGCCGCACCCAGTAGCTGCGGCCGAGGGCCTATCATTACAAAAACACTGAGATGATTAGGAGAAAAAAAGACCCCTACTCTCTCACACACACACACACACACACACACACACACACACACACACACACACACACACACACACACACACACAGTACATGCACCACTTCCACATGATTTCCGCCTGCATGTGTCCTGCGATGCCACAAGACGCTAATGAAGCCGGTTGATACGGGTGGGAGAGGGGTGTGTGTGTGTGTGGGGGGGGGGCATCGGAGCAGAAACAGATGTGTGTGTGTGTGTGTGTGTGTGTGTGTGTGTGTGTGTGTGCGCGCACACGCGTCGCTTCCCAGAATAGCGAGCAAAAGAGCTCCAGTATAAAACAAACCGACTGAAAGGTTGCGCAGACCTCAATTACAAGCCGGAGCAGGATAAAAATAAACAAAATAATAACCGCAGAGAAATGGAACGCGCCCGAAACCCACCCACCCACCCACCCAGGCAGCCAGCCGTCTCGCACAGACACACAAACACACACACACCCACAAATTAAACTTTTTTAAAAAGACAGAATGTTCACTAGATGGCGCTAACTCAACGTTTGTGCTCCAGTGCGTTTTAGCATTAGCCAGCGTTAGCCAGCGTTAGCCAGCGTTAGCGGGCGTTAGCGGGCGTGAACAAACTCATATTCAGACAATATTGGACGATATTTAAATGGAAAAACAAACGCAAAACGACATGGTTTAACGCGACCGCTGAAACCCATTCGCGTTTAACTAATTAGCATTAGCTTGGATGCTAACTCCGCTCACTGACGATAGATAGATACTTTATTGATCTCCAGGAGAAATTTGCGTTTGCAGCAGCTTGATGAGGGAACAAGTAATCGATTGTTGCTGTTGGCAAAGCGGTGATGAAACACACGACAACACTGATCGATGCCACCATGTGACCTCCAGGAACCAGAGCCAGTTTCCTCCTCCTTTTCTTCTTCTTCTTCTTTTGTTTTCCTCCCCCACCGGCGCTACACGGCTAGCGGCCGGCTCCGCTCTGCCCGCTCCACATTCTTGGCGGCCGGCGCTGCTGTTCCTGAGGTTTTGTGCTCTTGGCAGCCGCGCCACCTGTCTGGCCCTCAGCGTGGAGCCAGACCTGCCCCCCCCCTCGCTGCCCCACTCCTCCCCCCTCTACTCCCCCCGCCTCCCTCCACACGTCCTCTTTGTGTTCCCACAGAAATCCTAGCGTTTGCGTTTCCTCTCGGGAGCACCGGCGCTGTCAATCAGCAGCGAGGGGATTTTATAAAAACTGGCCGCTGCCGCCGCCGCTCTTTTATGGGAACTTGGTCCCACCCCTTAACCCCCACCGCCCCCCCCCCTTCCCCCCACCCTCCTCACTCCCACCACCAGCCCCCAATAATACAGACGGCGACAGTCTGACCTCTGAGTCTGTCTGGAGACAGGGCAGGTAGTGTGTGTGTGTGTGTGTGTGTGTGTGTGTGTACGTGCGCGTGTGTGTGCCAGTAGTGTAGACATGCGACATGGCCGCTGCAGACCTGCAGCTATGCGGCCTTGCAGGGTGACGTCTATTGTCCCCGTGACGACTTCAAAGGCAGTCGGGTCAGCGGAGAGGTGAAGTCACGCCGCCACCTGACACTCTGCTCCTCCTCCTCCTCCTCCTCCTCCACCTCCTCTTCATCCCTCCTACTGCCCATCCCCCTCCTCCTCTTTCACATCCTCCTCCTCCGCCTCCTTTCTTCATCCTCCTTCACCTCCTCCTCCTCTACTCCTCTTCCTACATCTCCTCCTCCTCCTCCTCCTCCTCCTCCTCCTCCTCTTCTTCCCTCATCACCTTTTTCTTTCAGAAGAGGTTTCGGTTCGGCTTTAATTTTTAAATACTTTTTATGGGAAATAAAATTTTCTTTCAATACTGTACGACAAATAAATATCCTGAAATCATATTAAGTCCTGTTCTCACTGTTTTACAATGTCATAGATATGTAGAGAGATAGATTGCAAGATAGATACTAAAATGGAGGAGAAATTTCCATTTTTACAGCAGCTTGGCTATGAAACTAATGTAATAGAAGGCACGCAACAAAGAGGAAAAACGTTGTGTCCTGAAAACTATTACAGGTATTATTTTAGAAAAGACTTGAAAAACTCCCTTACTAGTTACTCCTCTGCTAGATGCTTTCACAGAAGTAGGGTGGAGTTGTCCTGCGGGGGGAGGAAGAGGAGGAGGAGGAGGAGGAGTGTTAAGGGGGATAATGTCAGGAGAGGCAACGTGTTTGGGGCGCCGGCGTCTCCTGCCCGTCGACACGGACACAAACAGAGCGAGGCGACCCGGGGCGACGGAGTTAATTAGAGAGCGGGCGGCAGAAGAAGAAGTAGAAGAAAAAGAAGAAGAAGAAGAGGAGGAGGAGGACGGCAGGCCGCTAACTCCTCATTAGGCTGTCTCCCCCCCACCCCAGGAGGAGGGTGGGCACGGGGGGTTGAGGAAGGGAGGAGCAGCAGCGGGGGGAGCCCGGGAACGGCCCCGCCCCTCGGCCCTCTGATCACTGGCAGGTACAAAAGAAGCCACCTTTTAACAGGTTTTCCCATGACACACCGGGACGAGGGAGGAGGGGGGAGGAGGGGGTGGGGGTGAGGCGGAGCGGGAGACAGGACGGGGTGAGGCCGAGAGACAGAAGTCTTCCCTTAAGGCCTGCCGGCCACAGGAAGGTGGGAGACAGAGTGGCCATTGTCCTCCGTCTCCATCAAGCTCTTCCAGGGGGGGCAGGCAGCTGGGGCTGGGTGGGCGATGGGGGTGAAGGTATGCGGGACAGCCAATGGGGTGTGACTCTGACCTGAGTGCCGCTCACCTCAGACGATAAAAGACTTTAATGAAAACAACAAACTGCAGCCAGAGCCTCAACCACAGGCTGGAGCACTGGTTTAAACTGGCTTGACCTCGTTTACACTGTTTTATACTGGTACACACTGGATTTACCTCGTTTAAACTGGTTTACACTGGTTTAAACTGGCTTGACCTCGTTTACACTGTTTTATACTGGTACACACTGGATATACCTCGTTTAGATTGTTTTTCCTGGTATAAACTGGATTTACCTCGTTTACACTGTTTTACACAGGCTTAAACTGGTCTGACTTCGTTTTCACTAGTTTAAACTGGTTTAAAAGTGTTTGTTTTACACTTTTACGCATGGTTTTAAATTGGTTTACAGTGTTTTACACTGGACTACACTTGTACCAAAATAGTTTACAAGGGTTTTAAATCGGTTTAGGTTGGTCTTAACTGGGTTGCAAATGGAAATACTTTACATTATTTAAATACATCTTAGCAGATGATGTAAATTGGCTTCAACAGAAGCAGCCAATTTTTGCAGTTCAAAGTCCCCAGACAACCTGCCGACCATCAGGACATCTTCAGTTCAACACCTGGACAAGCGGCCATGTGAGTGCGCTTGCTTTTGTGTGCATACGTGTGCGCGTGAGTGCACAAAAGAAATACAATAAAAAAAATACATGTCCCAGTTTGGGAACCACCCTCGGTGTCCCAGGAGGAACCTCAGCGGCTGCTGCTGAGATGTTTGAGGAGGAGGTGGAGCAGCAGCAGGATACACGAGAGAGAGAGAGAGAGAGAGAGAGAGAGAGAGAGAGAGAGAGAGAGAGAGAGAGAGAGAGAGAGAGAGAGAGAGAGAGAGAGAGAGAGAGAGAGAGAGAGAGAGAGAGAGAGAGAGAGAGAGAGAGAGAGAGAGAGAGAGAGAGAGAGAGAGAGAGAGAGAGGGAGAGAGAGCTCCAGCAGCCCCTGAGGCCAAAACCACAGGGGCCTGAAGCGGCTGCTTGTGGTGGGACTGGCGTCTGTGCAGTGCCGAGGCCCCTCCGGCTCCGGCCAGGCCAAAAGCTCCATGCTGGAACCGGAGAGGCTGTTGCTGCTGCTGCTGCTGCTCCGTCCGTGTTCCAGTTCTTCCATAACTTCCAAACTGGAGTTGGGTTTGAGGTCTGGTTTTGGTGGGTTTGGGTGAGGGGAGGCCCGGTTCCCTGGGTCGGGGAGCGGTTCCCCAGGTAAGGGGAGCGGGTCCGGCCCGTTTTATCTCTGGAGCCCTCTGACAGAACGTTGGACACACTCGGCCCCTCAACCCTGGTATGAACTCCTAGCGGGGAGGAACTTGGCGAGCGCCGTTCCGCTGGCGTTCAATGGGAACTATCCACTTTATGTCAGTTATTTCTTTTTTGGCGGGGGGGGGGTTGTTGTTGTTGTTTCTCATTGGCTGAATCCTCAAACGTATGACAGCGACTCCTCCACTATCGACTTGTGGCAATGACCTCATAAATGTTGGGTGAAATCTGGCCAACAGGATGTGGAGGAGGAACCTGAACGCACCGTGTGGCTGGACCTCGGCCCGACGCCTCCCGAGGGCTGAAGTTACTCCACATTCTGGAGTATTTACCCCACACCCCTCTCTTTCCACCAGGAAGTAGTCCGAGCCAGACAGTCAGTCAGTCAGTCAGTCAGGCAGCCTATAAAGGAGCCGTTTCCCAGAGTTCCCGGGGAAAGTCCAGCTCCTCTACTCATGTCCGACCCTCATCCTCCAAAATATTGAGTGATTACTGCCAAGCATCTCCAATCAAGGGCAGCGGAGAGCGAGAGAGAGCAAGCGAGAGAGCTATTAAAGTATCCCGTTGCCCAGAAATAATAATCAGGTGGTGTCTCAGGCCAGACACTCGAATTATGAACACAGACGCAAAGCAGGCTGGGAAATGTGAGACTTAGAGCGACTCAGCAGCCGCTGGAACTGGAAGTACCTGCTGCTGGTGGTGGTGGTGGTTTTCTTTTGTGGTTTTTACTTTCATCAGATTCTGGATTAACAGGTTGTTTGGGGTGAAAGATGATCATTTTTCACTGATGAAGTACTGTCAGAGTCTCGAACCTGGCCAGAGGTCTGAGAATGCTGATGTCTAAGAGTTCTGATCTGAAAGTCCTGAGCTCTGGTAGTCCTGAGCTCTGGTAGTCAGACCTGAGAGTCCAAAGATGAGAACCCTTAAATGTAGGGGTCCTAAAAATCCGAGGGTCCTGAGGTGTAGGACTCCTGTTGTCCAGGAATTCTGAGGTGAGAGTCCTGAGGCGAAAGTCCTGAGGTCTGGGTGTCCTGAGGTGAGAGTCCTGAAGTCTAAGAGTCCTAGGATCAGGGAGTCCTAATGTCTGAGACTCCTACGATCTGGGAGTCCTGAGGTCAGGGAGTTCTGAGGTGAGAGTCCTGAAGTCTGAGAATCCTGAGATCTGGGAATCCTGAGGTCTGGGAGTCCTGAGGTCTGAGACTCCTACGATCTGGGAGTCCTGAGGTCAGGGAATCCTGAGGTCTGGGAGTTCAGAGGTGAGAGTCCTAAAGTCTGAGACTCCTAAGATCTGGAAGTCCTGATGTCTGAGACTCCTAAGATCTGGGAATCCTGAGGTCAGGGAGTCCTGAGGTCTGAGAGTCCTAAGATCTGGGAGTCCTAATGTCTGAGATTCCTAAGATCTGGGAGTCCTAATGTCTGAGATTCCTAAGATCTGGGAATCCTGAGGTCTGGGAGTCCTAAGGTCTGGGAGTCCTGATGTCTGAGATTCCTAATATCTGGGAGTCCTGATGTTTTGGAGTTCTGAGCTTTGTGAGTCCTGAGAGTCTTGAGGTGAGAGTCCTGACCTACAGAAGCACCACACAAATTCACAGGCTGCTGGTCCCTTTAGTCTTCAGGATTAGAGTGAAACAGAAATGTAAGACAATCAGGTGCGGTTACGCCTTCACTGGTTTTGTAGTGATTCATCAGTTCAAAATACTCATTGGATCCCTTTCATGAAAAAAATGGACACAATGCATTTTTTTTTTCAAGGAAACACCAGAAAGTTCCCGAAATTACACACAAAACTTTTGATCCCTCATTTTTCAGTGGTTTTATCACTGTTAACACCTGAGCCTGAAACTGCTCTGCTGGGACACTCCAACACTTTGAAAAAACTGGATTGTAACACACGTACTGCCTTGATTCATGGTATGATGATTGCTAAGAGATGAACCCTGAAACTGTGGAAGTCCGATTCAGCTCCAAAGCTTGAGACTCGGCTGAGGGAAATCATCAGCATTCCACATGTGGACAGACTGAGATACCAACTTTCTGGTAACCCCTGAAGATCTTTAGGATATGGAACCCAGTGACAGATCAAACGAATGACCAGGGATACTCTCTGTAACCACCTGCCCTGCTCACAGACGGTTGTACAGCGGAGCATGACACTGTTGTAACTCTTGCCCCCCACATTTTTTGCTTTTTTCCTCTCCTAATTAATTTCTCTTTCATTTTTGTTTTATTTCATTGTGTTTTATATGTCTGCCTTCCCGTTGCCCTTTTTCACTCGTTTACTTTCTTATTACTGTCTATGTATTGGTCACTGTCTTGTTGGCTCTTATTTGATGCAAGTTCATTGGAAAATTCTCATAAATAAAATGTTCAAAAAAAAAAAAAGAAACACCAGAAAGTCAATTTTCTGGCAAGAAAAACTGTCAAATTATATTAACAAAAAAAAAAAGTGCGTCCGCTGAGATTTATGCCTGTCGCCGTGAGCCGCACTGAAAAGAGCTGCTGTCACGCCGTCCGTAACCTTAGACCTTGGCCCCGCCCCTTTGTCGAGGAGAGAAAGAGCAGCTTGACTGTCGGCCGAGCGACAGCGGCGGCCCACACTGGAGCCATTCACCTGAGCGGGAGGGGGGGGTTGTCTTCCCCCCCCGAGGCACGCACACACACACACACACACACACACACACACACACACACACACACACACACACACAGGCAGTTAATTCTCACAAGCATGTGGGAGAAGATAGCCGACGACACACTCGTACATCACTTTGCTGATAACCTGTCTACACACACCCCCCAGGACACCCCGACACACGTACACACACACACACACACACACACACACACACACACACACACACACACACACACACAAGCAATGTCTAACGCTCGACAGTTCTAATTGATTTTTTTTCCCTTTTGTGACGTT
>CM020502.1:30691443-30733943 GCA_009823395.1 Thamnaconus septentrionalis | reverse complement strand
CAAAGTCTCCACAAACAGCAGGGGGACGAGTGACATTTACACAAAGCAGAGAGAGAGTGGCGAGTAGAGGAGTGTGACAGAGAGAGAGAGAGAGAGAGAGAGAGAGAGAGAGAGAGAGAAAAGAACGGACACAGTGACAAAGGAGCCGCCTCTGAAAAACAAAAACAACAACAACAAGAATAACAACAACAACCACAACATCATGCAAAACAAAAAAAACCCAGAACATCAAGTGAAGCACTGAGGAGTGGGTTTCCTCTCTGGGCACCGCGGGGGGTCCGAGCAGCGAGTGAGAGAGACGCTCACTGGTAAACAAGGTGTTGTGACGCTGCAGCATCTCCGACTCACAACAGCAGGACGACAAACTGGAGGGGGAAAAATATCAACGCAAAAAAGAAGAGGAGGAGTGAGGGAGAGGGAGAGAGAGAGACTGAAGGAGGTCTGAAAACACAAGACTGACTTCCTCTGCTGCTTGAGAGAGAGAGAGAGAGAGAGAGGGAGAGAGAGAGAGAGAGAGAGAGAGAGGGAGAGAGAGAGAGAGAGAGGGGGAGAGAGAGAAGAGAGGGAGAGAGAGAGAGAGAGAGAGAGAGAGAGAGAGAGAGAGAGAGAGAGAGAGAGTGTGTGTTTGTGTCTGAGTCCATCTGCAAATGAGGGTGAAAGAAAAAAGGGGGAGAAAATGAGATGTGTGTGTTTCCCAGACACACACACACACACACACACACACACACACACACACACACACACACACACACACACAGCAAACCGCACGGAGTGGCTAAACAATGGTGGTTCAGGGGAGGCAGCAGTTTATAGTCTCGGCCTCCTCCGAGCTGCAGCCACCGCAACTCAGACTGCAAGTAGAGAGTAGAGCAGCTACAGCGGCTGCTGCTGCTGCTGCTGCTGCTGCCGCTGCTGCTGCTGCCGCTGCTGCTGCTGCTGCTGCTGGATGGGGTTGTTGGTGTTGTCAGTGGCTCTAATTGTCCCTGGACGAGGAGACAAACACAGCAGGGGCCTCGTCGTCTGTTTGTTTTCAGTCGGATGTCATTACAGGAACTGAGCTGCTGTTCCAGACAATAGACACGATCCCTCTCCCAAATATCTGTTTCTCATCAGCACAAGCCTGAAGCAGCAGCAGCAGCAGTAGCAGCACCGGCAGCAGTAGCTGTCGCAGCAACAACAGTAACAACAGTAGAAGCAGCAGCAGCAGCAGCAGGAGCAGCAGGAGCAGCACGAGCAAAAGCAACTCCTGCAGCAGCAACAGAAGCAACAACAGTAGTAGCAGCAGCAGCAGCAGCAGCAGCAGTAGCAATAGCAGGAGCAGCAACAACAACAGCAGCAGCAGCAGCAACAACAGCAGCAGCAGGAGCAGCAGGAGCAGCAGGAGCAGCAGCAGCAGCAGCAACAACAGAAGCAACAACAGTAGCAGCAACAGCAGCAGCAGCACCAACACCAGCTGATGTGTAATTGGGCCATTTTATATTTTATCTATTAATTAATTTATTCACTTAAAATCCAGCCCAATCCAACGGCTCTCTGTGCAGCAGTACATGATGGTGCTAAACCAAGTGAGCCACTAGGGGCGCTGACGGACGAGGTGAGGGAGGGTGGGGGTGGGGTGGATAAATGCGTGTAATTGGTGAGAATCTCTGGCTTGCATCAAAACCACCCACCATTGGCCCTTGTGAGAAGCGTGTTCCCCCCAATGATCCCGTCCTGGGGGCAGGAAGTGGGAGACACGAGGGGGCGGGGCCTAACCGAGGTGGCTGCAAGGGTTTATTTTTCTGTCCTGGCTGACGTTGATCAGCACTTTGTCTCCTAATAGACTTATTATGAGATTAGCGCTGCGGCGCCGCGCAATCACAAGGTGCCGAGTAATTTGAGCAGCTTTAATATGTAATATGTGATTGAGGAGACGTTGCTGCTGCTGCTACTGCTGCTGTTGTTGTTAATGTTGTTGTGCCTGCTTCTAATTGGCCTGTCATCAGGCCATGTCTGTATCTGACTTCCATCTTCCACCACTGACAGTAGGGCTGCAGGTGAGACGGAAACCTTCTGGATGGACCAGGAAGAACCAGGAGGAACCAGAAGCAACCAGGACCAGGAGAAACCAGGGCCAGGAGGGACCAGTAAAAAACCAGGACCAGGAGGGACCTGGAGAAACCAGAAGAAACCAGAAGAAACCAGGACCAGGAGGGACCAGGAGAAACCAGGAGCAACCAGGACCAGGAGGGACCAGGAGAAACCAGGAGCAACCAGGACCAGGAGGGACCAGGAGAAACCAGAAGAAACCAGGACCAGGAGGGACCAGGAGACACCAGGAGCAACCAGGACCAAGAGGGACCAGGAGAAACCAGGGCCAGGAGGGACCAGGAGAAACCAGGAGGGACCAGGACCAAGAGGGACCAGGAGAAACCAGGGCCAGGAGGGACCAGCTAAAAAAACAGGACCAAGAGGGACCAGGAGAAACCAGGAGAAACCAGGACCAGGATAAACCTGGACCAGGAGGGACCAAGAGAAACCAGGACCAGGAGGGACCAGGAGAAACCAGGACCAGGAGGGACCAGTAGGGACCAGGAGAAACCAGGGCCAGGAAGGACCAGTAAAAAACCAGGACCAGGAGGGACCAGGAGAAACCAGGAGCAGAATGAGCCACGAGGAACCAGGAGAAACTCCAGAGAAACAAGTCTGACAGGAAATCGCAGCAGCAGCCGCAGCAGCGCAGCAGCAGCCGCAGCAGGTTGTGCACCAGATAAGACGCTGTTGCTATGACAATGCTGCTGTTCTCAGCAAATGGATTAAATATATTTCCATATATTTCTTGCAACTACTGTAGCTGCAAGAGGAAACAAATCTAACACGTTGCTTTTTAAAATTTGAAATGCTGACTGAAACAAGTTCCAGGTGTTTCTGCACCAAAACTATAAGGTTATATTGTATTTAGAAATATATATATATGTATAGATATCTATACATGTATACAGTACATAGGACCATTTGTTTTCACCTTACATGTGGCAACAACATCAAATTTGGTCATAAATGAAACCACGGATTCAGGATGTTGACTCTGCCATCCGTCTCTGATTCCAGCAGGAAAGTAAGAGTGGCAGGAGAAAATTTAACACAATCTAAGTGACATTTTATTCAGTGAAGAACCTTCTGCAGGAACACAGGAGCCATTTCAACTCTGCCTGCTTATTCTGAGAGGAAATACAGTGAAATCAGAGGGCGAACGCAGGAAACATTGTGCATTTCCTTTTTCTGCACGGAGCCCGAAATTGCTGAGCGACAGAGAAAGAGAGAGAGAGAAAGAAAGAGACTGGGGGGTGTTGTCGACGCCACGGTGGAACCACGACGCACAACCTGCAACAGTGTCGAAGACAAGAACACTGACACACAACGGAGAGACAGGATGTGAGCAAGAATCTGCACAAACACAGTGGAAGTGATCAGATCATCTCATGAAGAGTACACACACACACACACACACACACACACACACAGTGGGCAACACGGTACGTTGTCAGGCACTATGCTGTGTGTGTGTGTGTGTGTGTGTGTGAGAGAGAGAGACATCTGGTCTACGTTAAGTGTAATATAAAAAGCTCATTCAGATACACGGTGAGTGTGGATGCAAACTTGGCAGCGCTCCCTCCCGCTGCCCCCCACCACCACCATCACCACCACAACCACCACAACACACACACACACACACACACACACACACACACACAGTCGGGCATGACTTCAGTCTAGACATCATATTGGAAAATGGCTCCCACGCCACAAAACACGCTGCAAATATTGCGGCGGCGCTGCTGATGGAGGAAGGGGAGTTGGAGGAGGTGGAGGAGGAGGAAGTGGAGAAGGCAGAGGAGGAGGACGAGGAGGAGAACGAGGAGGAGGTACAGGAGGAGAACGAGGAGGAGGAGGAGGAAGAAAAAGAGGAGGTGATGAAGGAAGTGGAGGTGGAGGAGGAGGAAGAGAAGGAGGAGGTGGAAGAAAAAGAGGAGGTGGTGAAGGAAGTGGAGGTGGAGGAGGAGGAAGAGAAGGAGGAGGTGGAAGAAAAAGAGGAGGTGGTGAAGGAAGTGGAGGTGGAGGAGGAGGAAGAGAAGGAGGAGGTGGAAGATCTACAAGCTCAAGAGTTGCATTAACGACTAATCCCGCCAACATGGAGCAGTGTGTTGGACAGAAGATGTGACAGGCTGAGGTTGATGTCTGGCAGCACTGTTGCATGATGGGAGATTTATTTTATTCATGTGCAACACGTGAGGCGGCGTGTGAGGAAGAATTAACCCCAGCAGCGACGACCACAGAGGCCCAGCGAGTCCTGGACGTCGACAGCAGGAGGTCGAAAGGAGATGATGTGGCTGAGAAACAATTTTTTTTCCCTCATAAGTGACTTTTGAACGTTTGAATGGTATAAATTCTAATTTTTTTAAATCACATTCCTCCTCAAAAATAAATTGTACCAAATTGTACATTAAGGACCTGCTGTGTGAACGTAGCCCAGCAGAAATGGCAAAAACCCACAATATCAAAGATAATGGAGCGAAAGACACAATGAAAAATAAAACGACTGTGAGCTGCAATGAAAAAAACTGCCGGAGCGCCGCTGCACAATTTCCCTGCTGTCAATCATCATCAGCGGCAGCAGCAGCAGCAGCAGCAGCAGCAGCAGCAGCAGCAGGCCGACCAGGCTGAGGGAGCCGAGACTGTTTCACCAGTGGCCAACACAAACACGGAAACCTGCAGCTTCATCATCTTCACACACACACACACACACACACACACACACACACACACACACACACACACACACACACACACACACACACACACACAGGCAAAATGAATAAAACTTGATTTATTTAAGACGGCTAATGTTGAATTCGGCCAGCAGACGAGCGTTTGGTGTTTCAGGATTTTACAAAAGAGGAAAAAACGTGCTTCCATATCCAGAACCACTATCCAGACACACACACACACACACACACACACACACACACATACACACACCGTGTTGGCATTTGATATAAGTGACACATTTTTGGAGCCAAACAGTGAGAGCCAGAGGTGAAGCAGTGATGACTGCTGTCAATTGAAATGCACCAGTGATCATAGGAAATACAGCAAACTCTTATTCTATTTTTGACTAGTTAAAAAAAAAATTCTATATTATCGTTTAGTTTAATTGTTTCTTAGATGAACGCAAACAGGAAAAAAATAATTGCAATTCTCGCTGGAGCTGTGTGTTCACACATCGACAAAATACAACAGAACCAGGAAAAAGATAAAAACTCCAACTGAGGCATAAAACTCATTGAAATAACTCAAGATTAAAAAAGATGAAGTGGTGAAAATTAATAGTGAGGTGCTGCCATGCTACATCGTGTTACACCAGGCATGGGCAAACTACGGCCCGGGGCCCATATGCGGCCCGTTAAAGCTTTTAAATCCGGCCCTGCCAAACTTGAAGAATCCTATTAATAGCAAGTAAGTCATAAATTAGCTGTAGTTCATCTATTTTTATTGAGTTTTCAATAAAGAACTCAACACTGTGTGGCTTCGCAGACACTGATTTGAGTGTTTTGGTGAGCCACCTCATAGAGGGGAATAATATATCATGTCGAAAATGTGTTTTAATGTCAACTGAAAATGAACCAAAGCAAAGTTACAACAAAGTCAGTGTCTTTGAAGCCTCCTGGTATGTAGCTCCTCATTGCAATAACTCCTAACACTTTTAAGGGTGCAATGGATACGGCAGAATGTATAAATGTATATGTATATACATATACAAATGTGTGTGTGTGTGTGTGTGTATATATGTATATATATATATATATATATATATATATATATATATATATACACATATACATGCATATATACATATATGTATATATAGCTACATATGTATAAATTTGTATGTATAGTGTATTTGTATGTATTATATATAGATTACTTTGTCTCTGCGCTGCCGATGCAGAACAGTCGACCTGCAGTTTTTTTTCTTTTCTCTTTTTTTTTTGCTTCTCTGCGTGTTTAAATATTTTCACCCTGAAAAAAGGATCAAATACTGGTATTTTATGACTGCCGCATATGGGCCCCCGGGCCGTAGTTTGCCCACGTCTGTGCTAAACCCTTGTTGTTCGCTTGACCTTTTTTTTCCCCATGATGCACTAGCAACCCTGTAAAGGCCCAGACGGAGGTCACGTGACCAGTCACGCCACTGGGACTCCGAAGAAAAAATGGATGAAATGCAGCTATTTTATGATATACTTACTATTAATTTCTATACATATATAATATATACAAGTTGGGCGGGGCTCGATTGAAAAAAAGCTTAACGGGCCGCATATGAGCCCCCCGGGCCGTAGTTTGCCCACACCTGGCTTAAACTGTCGCTCCTGAACAACTTTTACAAATTCCAAACTCCAGCTTCCTCTCCTCCCCCACGGACCTTCACCACCACCTTCACCACCACCACCTTCACCACCACCTTCACCACCACCACCATTGTCCTCGCTGCTACTAAACAATTATCCCGAACCTTCCTCGTCCTCCGTTTCTGTTTCGACTCGACCGGGCGTCACTTTTGATGAGTGCCAGCACGCCGCCGCACCTCACCGTACCGCACCGCCGCCACGCCACGCCTCTTCCGCATGTTCAGGATTAGACTTTTTTATTTTTTATTATTCTTTCTTTCTCGGGCTGTGACGAGGGAAAACTACCGGCTTTGTGACAGAAGCTCGGCGTTGATCTGCTGGAAAAAAGCTGCGCTGCGGAGAACCCACGCTGACGGAAAGAAGCCTTTCCCTCCCTCCTCAGTCCACCCCTGCCCCCCCTCTCCCTACCCTCTCGGGGCCCCGCCGCCGCCGCCGCCGCCGAGCGCTCAGACACTGAACATGAGTCCTAAATTACAGCCTTACTAAAAGAAACAAAAACAAACCAATAGCGCGAGCTGTTTCTTATTACCAAACAGGCGAAGGAGCAAGACGGAGGAAAGAACCAATTGTTTCGAGGAGACGGAAGGACGGATGGATGGACAGACGGAGGAGAGGAAGGTGATTGTTACTTCTGCTTTTTACCTCTACACACAGAGAGAGAGAGAGAGAGAGAGAGAGAGAGAGAGAGAAGCGACGCTCTGTGCGGCCCGTTTGATTCCCCTGCACTTTAACGAGCCAATAAAGACGCAGCTTTTAACCCTTTGGAGGAGCGAGTGCCACTTTAAGTTGCAGCTTTTATAGACCTGTCAGCGCCCCCACCTCCTCCTCGCTCCTGCTGTTTTTTCTCCTTTTCTTTTCCCTGCATTTCTTTTCTTTTCTTCTAACAGATTGCATTGCATTTTTTTATGAACTCGCACATTTTTTTTTACCGAATTATTGCGCTTAATTCTGTTGTTGTTTTTTTAGTTGCGAACGGCGGAAATTTCCAGAGCGCTCAACGAAAAATTAAACCCTCGCCAATTATCGAATAATAAAGAAAAAAAAATCTTTAGAAAAGTGGCTTTGCAGTGAAATCAAATGATAATAAAAATGAAAATTGAAAAAAAAAAATTGTGCAGGCTGGGAAACAAACGGGCCTTTAATGCGGCATTAGCTGCGGCTATTAAGGTTTTAATACGCAATAAAAAAGAAGGGGGGGGTCGGAGTGGAGTCGGGGGCTGGGGGGGGTCTTTAGTTTTCGTGCCTCGCCGCGGCTCTTTAATCCCAAACTGCACGGCGAGGAGAAGGTGGCGGCGGCAGCGGCAGCAGCGGCGGTGGCGAGGGAGAAATTCTGCAAGACGTCACAATAAAGCGGCTCTGACACGTCGACGCCGGTTTGGACCCAGACGACAGTTTAGTGACAAAGTCGACTCGCTTAACGGGGGGAAAATGTTTTAGATAGGATTTCTGCAGCAGCGTGTGTGTGTGTGTGTGTGTGTGTGTGTGTGTGAGATAGAGAGAGAGAATGTGTGTGTGTGTGTGTGTGTGTGTGTGTGTGTGTGTGTGTGTGTGTGAGAGAGAGTCTCATAACTAACATAGTTTCAGGGATACTCATTAACCTTTGGAAGACGGCAGAAAAAAACAACCCAGCAGACCTTTTTAATTAGCGGCGAGACGACGTCGCTCTAATTGATCCTTTTAAAGAGGAACATTTACATACGTGCATGAATAATCAGCTGCGAGCGTCGCACAACCGGAGCAACAATTAGAGCAAAATTCACTAACTCTTCCCTGTTTGGGTGCTACGTGTGTGCGTGTGTGTTTGCGTGCGTGCGTGTGCGCTCGTGCTGCCTTTCAAATCAGGCTTAATGTGCTGACGCTGCCGACGGACTTGTTGTTTAAATCAATTAGGCAAATGTGAAATAAGCAGGAACGGGTACAAACACCTTCCTGCTCCACCTGCGGGCACCCGAGTGATGGCGCCGGGTGCCAATCACACACACGCACGCGCGCACACGCACACACACCTCCAGCCCTCATCTTCTCTTCTGTCCACTGTAATTCATCCTCTTTTTCTCACTGCAGCTGCAGCAGTGAAGATTTGAAAGCTGATGTGGTTGCTACACAACACAACACAATGCACACAACAACACGAAAGCAGCAGCAGCAGCAGCAGCAGCAGCAGCAGCAGCAGCAGCAGCAGCAGCAGCAGCAGCGAAAAAACATGAACTTTAGCCAAAAGTTGAAAAACAACTTCTTCATGACTCACAATTTCCAATTTCTTTCTTTCTTTTTCATGTATTTTCTTTAATCCTCACTGAAAGCAGCAATGTTGGAGCCACATTACAACTGATGTTGTAACAGGTTTCAAATTGTGAAATAAATGGAAAGTTATGACTGGCCTGGCCTTAAAATTAATAAAGAATTAAAAATTAAAGGAACACTTCAGGTGACCTGGGAACAATTTTTTTCACTGGAAAGCAAAACAGTGGCGGCTTTTAAAAACAAACAAACAAACAAACAGCGAGACAAATGCGAAGAGGTCAGAGGTCAGAGGGCAATACGAGAGAAGTCACCGGAAACACCAGGACAAGCTGAGAGAGAAGCAGGAAGTTCAGAGAAAACTGAGAAAAGGAAAAACGTCTGGTTTTGCTAGTTGAGCCTTGAACGCACCGCCGTGCAGAACAAAGTGAAGGAACATTAAGTGGAAACCAAGCGGCCTTCACACTCGGCGCTCAGACACAGAGTCGCAGCAGCAGCAGCAGCAGCAGCACAGCGGCGGGCAGATTGACGGCCCGCCGGCCTTTTTATTTCGCTTGTCTTGTTCTTCCCAACACGACACAACGCGACGCGTCGCGGAGCTCGTCGAGCGGTGACGGCCGCAAGAATGAAGCCAGTGAAATGCTCAGTGTGCGCTCACGATGCCTTCGCACGTCAACTCTTCACTTCAGCAAGGGGAAAATATTTAAACACGCAGAGAAGCAAAAAAAAAAAGAAAAGAAAAAAAACTGCAGGTCGACTGTTCTGCATCGGCAGCGCAGAGACAAAGCAATCTATATATAATACATACAAATACACTATACATACAAATTTATACATATGTAGCTATATATACATATATGTATATATGCATGTATATGTGTATATATATATATATATATATATATATATATATATATATATATATATATATATGTAAATGTATATATATATGCATGTACATATATACATATAGATATACATATACATATATATATATATATATACATATATATATATATATATATATATATATATATATATATATATATATATATATATATATATATATATATACATATATACACACACACACACACACACATTTGTATATGTATATACATATACATTTATACATTCTGCCGTATCCATTGCACCCTTAAAAGAAGACCCCCTCCACCCACCCACCCACCCTGAGAGGCCCGCTGGGACCCTCATGCAGGGGGGCCGGACCACGCAGTTCCACCGCCAGGTTCACAATCACCATTAGGAATTTCACAAATGGTGGCGATAATTACAGGAGGGGGTGTGGGGGGGTGAGGGCGTGAGGGAGGGGGCGAGGCAGGGTCAGTGCTAATGAGTCATCCATCTATTAAACCTATTTCAATTTCCAAACAGAAGGGGCAGCGGCGTTCATTTAGGTTTCAGCTGCTGTAATTAATTAACGGCAGCGCGGACAAAAACTTACAGCTGCTGCTGTTGTTGTTGTTTTTGCACATCCAGCGTTCTGGGTTTTTTTCACGTGTCTGCCGCCATGCATCTGTAATTGATTGAATAAAGATAACAAATAAAGTTTTTTTTTTGTTTGTTTGTTTTTTCAATGCTATCTCAGCTCCTGGCCTCCTTGACCTTCCTCTGCTCCCAACAGACATCTGGGCTCATGAACGAGGGAGGAGCTTCAACAGTAGCACCTCCCACCTGCAGCACACCTGCACATACACACACACACACACCTCGACAGCCACCACTGGATTGTCGGTTCAGTGGACACCCATCCATCCAGGATGCACTATTTTCCCAGCATGCCCTCTTAACAAAGTTTCTTTTTTTTTTCTACTTTTCTTCGTCTTCCTCTCCTCCTGGCGGGAGGAAGGTTTTTCACACCCGAACGGACGCTTCAAGCAGAATCAGGAAGGCGGTGTGGAGACACGGTGGAGTGGGGGGAGGTGGGGGTTTTCAGGGGGAGTCAGATGGGAAGTCAGGGTGCATTATGGGAAAATAGAAGTGAAGTTTGGAGACAGACAGACAGTCAGAGAGGCAGCAGGACAGGAATTAAATCAGCAGTTTAGAGGGGAAAAAAACGTATGTGTATCAAGTTGAAGTATACACACACACACACACACACACACACACACCAAGTCGGATTTCAGGGAACTCGCCTTCTTTCTTTTTCGCTCGCCCTCGCTCACTCTCTCTCTCTCTTTACCTTTTCATTGGTCTGACTAGAATGAGGGGGGAGGGAAGTGATTTCCACACAACAGATTGTTACGACTGTCACTGTATCTCCCTGATTTACACAGTCACTTGGGAGGGAGGTTGGGGCGTGTGTGTGTGTGTGTGTGTGTGTGTGTGTGTGTGTGTGTGGGGGGCAAATGCATTTTCACTGTGTACGTTGCACAAACTCGCGTCCGCGACACTCGAGGATGCATTTGGCATCTGGAGGAAAAAAAAGCTGAGACACTCCAACAATGTTTGGGAGGAGGAGGTGGATGGGGGGGGGGTAAACAAGAGCACCGCCTGCCATCCAACCCCCTGCTAAAGCCATTACCCCTGAGTCGTCGGGAGGAAATGGAGTCCTACCTGGCAACACGGGCACACGCACACACACACACACACACCAGCCAACACGTATTGTTTCTATGGCACATTAGCATGAGATCAGGGAGGGAAACACAGCCGCTTCCTGTTTGTTTGTTTTTCTTGGGAGGGATTTCTTTCTGTGTTTTTTTTTTTTTTTATGAGGCTAGTGTGGGAGAAGACAATCTGTGTGTGTGTGTGTGTGTGTGTGTGTGTGTGTGTGTGTGTGTGTGTGAGAGAGCGTTTGTGTGTTTGGATTTGCCGCCGCCGTTGTTGACGACTCTGCTTTTCTTTCTATATTTTTTTCTGTTTGTTCCGTGTGTTTTTTTTGGGGGGGTGGGGGGGGGGGGGGGGGGGGGGCGTCTTGTTTGAAAAGCAATTGGCAAGCCTCTGTTTCATTGAAGCATTTATCTCTCAAATGTAATCGGGGAGGGGGGGCCAAACATTCCGAGCATATACCCACCCGCCTTTTCAATGTCAACCGGAGGGAAAGAAAAAAAAAAAACAAACAACAAATCACCTCCGGGGAAAAAAAAACCAAAACCAAAACGTGACAAAAGCAAAAAAAAAAACAACAAAAAAAAAACAGACTTTGTTCTCCGTGTTTTTGCCCCCCACTATCATTTTCATTTTCATTCCCCCCTCCAACAGCAACACAACGAGCTTCAGATACAAAGCCTGGGCCATGGGTGCCTAATAGATTTACCCTGATTCCACCGCCGCCATTTATCCTGCTCCGGAGCCGCACAATGCCACCGAGTGCTCCTGAATAGCGCGGGCAATTACAGTGCACGCCTGTGTGTGTGTGTGTGTGTGTGTGTGTGTGTGCCTGCGTGTGTATTTTTTCACATCTGTGTGCGTACGCTTCCTCCCCCTTTTTTTTTTTTCAAATCCTACAACCCCTCCCCCCACTACTCCATCACACCATTGTCTGTGCAAAACACTCTCTCTCTCTCTCCCACACACACACACACACACACACACACACACACACCTTAATGCAGATGTAATAGCGTGAAACTACACAGCCATGTGCTCTTTTGCTCTTTGTAGAAGCCCAGGTGTTGCCATGGCAATGGGGGGGGGGATTTTTTTTCTTTCTTTTTTTTAATCTTCCGGGACTAACCCTAACATTTTATCACCTATCATTAAGTATCATTAAATGCATACATATTAATGTAAAAAAAAGAAGAAAAAATGGGGTGATGGTGGGGGGTGGGGGAGGAGTAAGTGTGAAATTGGGTCCATGTCTACAAAGAGGGAAACACCTGAAAGAGGCCTTTTGGTGGTTTGATGTCTCATATAATTTAAGTATAAGCATCTCGCCATTATTTTTTTTTTCCCATTTTTTTTTTAAACAGCAAAAGAGAATGACAGTCCTTGCGTTTGTTTATAAAATGCAAAATACCACTTAAAGGTATCCTGGGGAGATCAGAGGGATTCATAATGAACGGACCTTTGATAAGTCTGCTACAAGCTGAACAACTGTCAGTTGCTTTAATATTGGTATGTAATATATATACGAGACCAACCGGTGGCTTAAAGGAGGACGTGACAGTTTTAGTGAAATCAGCAATGCCTGTAGCTTTTTTTTCATGGTAATAATTGATGAATTCATAATAATAATAAACAATGACCATTCAGTCATAGTGCTACTGAAAATTTTTAGCTTTGCTAACTTTTTGTGTATGACCTAAAAGACACGTGGAAGAAATTATTTTTGTTTTAAAAATACAGAAAACTCACCTGACAGCCAGACGGATGTGTGTGTGTGTGTGTGTGTGTGTGTGTGTGTGTGTGTGTGTGTGTGTGTGTGTGTGTGTGGGCAACGTGAAGGAAGCAGCTCACAAAGACCCGCAGCGACACAAAGCTGTCGACACTCTCCTGACTGTAAAAGACACAACACGACAGAAACACAGGGACACGCTGAGCTTTAGAATTTAAACAAAAAAAACAACACTGTAAATCGTGAGACAACAACTGAAAAGCCTCTTTGCTTGGAGACACAAAAGAGTGACAGACACACACACACACACACACACACACAAAATGCGTAGGTACCAGTCCTACCGCTGGGCGATTGCAACTTTCATACACAAGAGGTGAACAGAACGTCTGAGTGAGCGCTAGCACTGCGGTGAGGAAAGGTAAGAACTTTAAAAAATAAATGAATAAGCAAATAAAAAGACAAAATCTGAGGTGTTTTTATTATACTTGGCCTGAATTGATCAGAAAAATAATAATTCTCTTAAGGACTTTCTGTTTTTATCAACATTCGACACATTGACACAACAAAGACCTTCACAATATACGAAAAATTACAATGTTTACACTACACAGCATTGAAATATCCCACAATGACATGTCTATCATGTTTTAATAAGATTTTATTGACGTGACAGACAGAATATGAAGCTACTTCCGGATATACCGGATGTAAACAAGCCCAACTTTAACAACTGTTTGACATCCTGGTATAAATAACTAAAACGAACGTCTGAATTAAAGACAAAAAACAACCGTACTTTCACGTCGTTTAACTTAAAAAAAAAAAAAAGAGTACTCTTTGCTAGCTAACACGTACGAGCAAACGCGAGCTAACAATCTAGATAACGGTACCATCAGCTAGCTAAACCGGCGTTACGCACCTGCATCACGAGACTGAAACGGAACGCACTGGAGTCAACTTCTGGTCAATCAATTTGACGCACGAACTATTTTTTTTTCTTTCCAATTACGACATACAGTGAGGTATAGAAGTTAATAGGCTGCCTTCGCAGCGACGCCAGAAACGTAATTAGTTAAATGGCTACTCTTCTGTTCACGTTTGCACCCCACACAATCATCGGGACGTAGCGTCCCACCCACAGGTGCGCAAGGGAGTCACGTGACAGCAGTGCCTCACTCACGTCAGCTCTCTCTCTCTCTCTCTCTCTCTCTCTCTCTCTCTCTCTCTCTCTCTCTCTCTCGCTCTCTCCCTCTCTCTCTCTCGTGGCTGCGTGGATTAATTCTTTTAACGCAATTTTTTTTTTAAAATCACCAACAAATCTTAATTCAAGGTGACCCACTGTTGAAAATAAAACAAGAATATAAAATTGATTCAAAACACTCTTAATGTCCATCCAAACTGGCTCAAATATAAAGTGTAAACAAAGCTTAGCAAACTAATTTAAATTTAGTTTTTAAATTTAATGTTTAAATTTAAAAACAATTTAAACATTAAATACAAATAAATACATTTAAAAAAAAGAGTAAGGGCCACATCCACGAAGAAAAGTTTTGCGGCAACTTTGTGGCCGCAATCTCTGCCACCTTTGCGTCGTATCCACAAAGATTTTTGCGCTAATGATGTGCAATTTTGTAGCTGTTTCGTGGCTGATCTGATCAAGGAAGAGCAGGTTTCCACTGCAAGTGAACTTGTAACGTATCAATATTTAGGTTCTCTCCGGCTTCCTCCTGTTGTGGAAAAAAATACTAAAGATCAACGAGGAGATGCGAAGGTCTTCTGGGTTTTAATTACGGAGCTCCGGGCAAGCACCACACAACAAGTGTCTGCATGATCTTACAAAGAAGGAACAAACTTGTGCATCTTATATAGGTTTAACAGTTTACAGAAGTGGCACTAGTGGGGTATCTGCATCCTCTGGCCACCCAGACACTCGTGGACAGGTTCACAGAACAAAGGACTTTCCTTGCCCCTTAGCCACAGACGAAAAATGCACATTTATGATTACATAAACACATGTGATGTACATATAAGACAGTATGAACAGTAACAGAACAAAGAGTTCATGCAGAGTGCATGCTCACTTCCCCAGGTCAACCGAGAGGGCAAGAAGTCGAACGTTAACAGAAACCAGACAGATATGAAAAAAACACTCCAAAGCATGTGCAGAGAAGTCACGAGGCAGGTTTAAAACCTTTCAGTACAATTTTCCATTACACTCCCACAGTCCAAAAACATGCTTTTGAGGTGAATTGGAAACTCTAAAAATTGTCTGTAGGTTGTGTAGATGAGTGCGAATGGTTGTTTGTCGCTACAGTGTGTGGCCCTGCGATGCACTGACCACTTGTCCAGGGTGTCACCCTGCCTTCGCCCTATGACGGCAGGGATAGGCTCCAGCAGACCCCCGTGACCCTGTGACCCCGAGCTCAGGAAGAAGCAGGTATTGAAAATGAATGGATGGATATGATAAGGTGTGAGTGTAACATATTTTGTACACACACACACCTCATCATCAGAGGGGAGAGTGTCGCTCTGACGTCAGAAACACTCTGACAGACGGAAACTGCGCCTGGTTTTGGTTGGCAATGTTTACGTCCGTCATATTAGGTGCGGAGTGCAAACTCTTCTGAGGATTCTGTGGATCAGGCGCATAGAAGGCGGTGACATTTTGCGTGAAATGACCCATTTAAATACAGCATATTTAAATCAGTCAGGCGCAGCCCTGCCGCTACTCGCGCCTCGGCACATTTTCCGCCGCTTTTCACCTTTGCGTCCGCTCCGTGGGTAAGACGCACTGTTTTTTGTGCTATTTGCACGGATTTTCTGGCGCAAAAGCTGGTCAATGCCACTTTGTGGATCTGGCCCCATATCTCTTATAATCTCTCTGTCTGTCTTTGCTGCTGCATGATGGACAACATGAGGCTCCCCTGCCACTGGACCTGTTCAGTACTAACAGTGCAACTTAATTGAGACTTTTTTTGGAGGCTTCTTGCAAGTTCTTCTTTCTAACGCTGTAATTTCGAGTCTGAGCTTTTATTGTGTGCGACACATGATATCACGGAAATAGCCGCGGTGGCTTGATAAAAACACCCACAGTTCCTTGGTCTCACGCGGCAGTCTTCCCTCAGAGTAAGTGGTTCCTGTGCTTTATTTATTTTATTTTATTTTTTTTTCTATTTTTTTTTTTCTTTTCTTCCCAGTGCTTTGCTTTTGTGCCAAGGAGGGGAGAGAAAAGGTGCGAGGAGAATTCCATGACTACAAAAGCAAAGGTTAACATTACCCGCAGCATAAAAACAATTTAAAAGGGAGCAAAAGGGCTCTAATGGCCCGACAGTCTTCAAAGAAAATGTATTTTGCGCTCAAAAATAATTCATAGCTTTTTGCCGGTGGCTTTTCAGCTTCCCGGAGACCCGCCATGAGCCACTGTATTTTTCCCAGCAGGCTCTCTGCTCCTCGCAAAATGGCCTTCGCTGGGAGACCATACCTTGCACGCCCCCGCTCACTCCCCAAACACCACTGCCTCCGCCCCCCCCCCCCCACCATCCTCCCTCCCTCCAAATATTGACAGCGGTGAGTCCATTGCATATTGGAAAAACGGCCGTAAGTAATATTTTACAGGGGCGACGCAATTCTCCACACCTGTGTTTTCTCGTGCCGTAAGACGACACAGATGATGACGGCGTTAATGACTTGATCCCGTGACATTTTCATCTCCTGTCGAAAAAAAAAAAAGGCAAAAAAAACAACAGATAACAAAACAAACTCACTTCCTCGTGGCAGTTACCGACGGCAGTGCCGAGCGTCGGCTTTGCTCGTCTGTCATTCGCGAGCCTGCAAAAATTTGTGAAAACTAACTTGAGACTCAAAACTCTTTTTACAAGGGGGGGGGGAAACGAAGCAGAAACCCTGAGAGCCAAGGAAGCGTCCGTCAAAGCGCCACGAGCTAAGTGGCTAATAATGACAAAGCTCGCGACCTTTGAGCTCCGGCGGGTGCAGGGGTCTCCCATCACCCCCAGGGTCCCTTTCCAGGGGCCCCCACGCGTCCTGACAAGGGTGAGTGATGAGCGGCCGGACGGACGGACGGACGCCTGTCTCGTCCCGCCTCCTGCTATTTTTAACTCCCCCAAAAAAACCAAACACGCCGTTTCCAAAAACAGCAGCCGAGCCCTAAACAAACGATTTAAGAGGTCAGTCGAGGTCGCCCCCACTGACCGGCCGGTCCCCTATTAACAGCCTGTAGCGCCCCCCCTCCCAATACTCCCCAACTCCCAGGGGTCAAAAGGGTCAAAGACTTTCTAATAAAAGTAGCAGAGACATGGGGATGTGTTTTTGGCGGCGGTGGCGGCGGTGGCGGTGGTGGGGGGAAGTTGCGTCTCACTTGGGAAACGCTGACAGCTTAATAATCCCCTCTCAAGTGGCCCTACCGCACTTAAATGGCCGGCTTGTTCTTACTTTTATTACTATCATCTGTCAGTCAGTCACTTCCTCGTCGTCGTCCTCCTTTTTTTTCCTTCTTTTTTCGCCAATTCCTCTTAAGTGGACCCAACGAGCTAAAACAGCTTTACAGTAAATGTCCTCGTCGGGGCCGTTATTCTCACTCGCTCACTCACCAGTTTGTTCGCTCGCTTGCTCGCCCGCTCGTCCGCTCGCCCGCTCGCCCGTTCTGTCTTTTCTCTCTCTCTCGCCGGCTGAATTGCGAATCGTCGGATGGTAGTTTTTAGGCAGGAAATGCCTAATGGCTTCGCAAAGATGTATTCATGACATGGTAATGAGATTCAAATTTGTAAGACATTTCTGACCTGGAAAAGCGGTGGCTGCTTTTTGTGACAGCTTTGTCCTGTTTTCTTTTCTTTTTTTTTTTTTTAAAAAATTTTTTTTTTTTTTTTTGTTTATTTATTTTGGAACTAAAAAGAAATACCACTTTGCAGTCAACACCAGTCATACGCGATGGCCGTAATGTATGAGAGGGAGAAATAAAGGTGTTTTTTTTTTTATTTATAAATAATTAAATATAGTTGTTTTTAATAATTTGTAATTTTTTTAATGTAATCAATATTGCCAATTTTGAATCTGCTTTCTGCCAAAACTCAAATATTTGACTTCTTTTGTGTTATTTTGGAAAGAAGTGGTCCAATTATTGGTAGTTTAGTTTAGTTTTTCCCTGCTTTAAAATAATGATAAAACAACCCGACACTCTAGTGGAATTATATCTCCATCAGTCTAATCAGCGATGGTGTGATGGCGAGTCTAATCACACTGTGTCCATCGGTTCTTCTTCTTCTACTGAGGAAATATTGTCCTACTGCAGTGATCAGACTGACCGACTGACTGCAGCGTCCACGCTTACACCGTTCAAACGGTTTCCATGCTGGCAGCAAATCCTGTTCAAAAAGAGCTGTAGCAGAAGCTGAGGCTCCGTCCTCTTTCTCCTCAAAAGGATAAAAAAAATTTATTTAATTTCAATACCCGAAATGGGTATTGAAAATGGATGGATGGATGGATGGATGAAAAAAAAATGTAAAATAAAAATGCTACAGATGGGAGCTTTACTTATGAGTATCTGTGAAAACTCAAAATGCAGCTTAAATTCCATGTACATAATGAATAACAGTCATGTGAAACTGTTCCTGAAGCTGATAATGTGTGAAAAACAAAAGAATTAAAAGCTGGGATCAAATTTCTTTGGTTGGAGTTGGGGTAGAGGGGTTTGGGGGGGGGGGGTCTCGTTCATATTCCACAAACCAGACGCTTCCCTGGATGGGTGGCCCTGCCTGAGCAAAAAGCCACATTTTCAGCCGATGTTCTTAATCACACGTCCCTCACGCAGAGTGTCGAGAGAGTCGAGGGAGAGAGTCTGAGGCCGCCGGGGGAGAGGACGAGTCGCCACGCATGGCTCCCAAAAAACCTGCCGCCCGCCATCCCGATTAAAAGCAGCCGCTGTCATGAAGGAGGTCTTGTGTGAACGTCGGAGGCTCGCCGCCGCTGCGGCGGTCGGAACACCCAACGAGCGGCCCGATGACACCAGCACGTCTGTTCCCTGTAAAAGGACGGAAGACACAGAGCAGAGAGGCCAGAGACAAAACATAAGTCTTTTAAATACATTGACATCTTTTCTATAACTCCCCTCCCCGGCTCTGCTAACCCCCTCCCCCCCCGCACACCGAAATAATAAAAACGCTGCTAATTCGCCAAATCTGTTATTCCCCTTTTCTTCTGAGAGCGTATTAGTGAAATAACAGCTCTCTCTGTTTGCGTCGCCTCCACTTTCTCCCCTTTTCTTTTTTTTTATTATGATCTACTTTCATTCCTCCAATCAGTCGCCTGTCAAACACAATCGCTGTTCGCCGGACGCGACGTGCAGCTACGTTAAAGTGGCGCTCTGGTAAACAACCATACATCCGTAATGGGCCAAGCGACAAGTGGCCTTTGTGTGTTTGCCCAGTAATGGCCCCAGGGGGGGTGAGGGGTGTGTGTGTGTGTGTGTGTGTGTGTGTGTGTGAGGGCGGGCGGGGTTGATTGAGTCGGACCAGATCTGAGTCGGCAGCCAGACCTCGTTGGGCTTCCGCGGCTCTGCCTCGGCTCAGCGGCCATGCCTGATGGCCCGGCCTGACGTGGGGTGACGTCTCACACCTGAGAGTGCACACCCCCCACCCCCCACCTCCCACCTCCCACACCCTCCGTTCACCTGCAGTCCAAGGACCCTGACAGGTGACTCTGTTTCTTTGATGGAAGCCGTGAGCGACGCTGCTGCCGCTGCTGCTTGAAGCTTCTGGAAGAGGTCGTGCACACTGAGCGCCACCTGCGTGGCGTTTGGGGCGGTGCGGGGGCGTAGGGGCGGAGCTATGGTAGCCAGCGGTGCACTTCAACATCTCAAGTGATTCTTTTTGTTTTGGATTAATGTATAATATCTTCTTCTTTTTTTCCCATAAATAAATAAATAAATAAATATGTATTTCTGACTCGTTGATTGACCTGGATTTTGTTCTTGGGAGGGAAACAACAACAAACACTCCAAGAAGAAACTTTATGAAACCCTGACCCCAGGACAGTAGCAACAAGCTGATATCCTTAACGTCTTAACTCTGAGAGGATTTTCTTGTCCACTAATTCGATGGTTCTCAGCGGGTGGAGTCTCAGGACCCACACTTTTTTCCTTCTCATAAAGTCGCGACCCAAATGTATTCCAAAAAATTAAAAGCACGAGCCCATTTTCTATCACGTCTAGTAAATAAATTATTGAAATAATTGAATCTAATAATGTGTCCTGCAAAATAAATGCCCAACATTTTCTCTGTAATTATACATATGTTAAAATCCCTTTATAAAAAAACAAGGGAAACTGCCCACAAAGTTGTGACCCAATCAAAACAGTTCCGGGACCCACCAGTTGAGAAACGCTGCTGTAATTCATGCTGATGGTGGCAGGCCATCACTAGGCCATGTTTTAAGGTCGCATGGAAAACATTTAATAAATCCAAGCAACTAGAGTATTCAGTTGGAATATTGGAATCGGTCATGTAGATATTTCAGGTATCTACTTATTGCTTTATTATTCCTCTGTGACTGAAGATCTCACCCTGGACCCCCCAATGAAAGACTTCTGGCTCTGTACACTGAGGGCACGGGCCCTGGTGGCCCTGGTGGCCCTGGTGGCCCTGGTGGCCCTGGTGGGCTCCTCTCTAGCTACAAGTGGGGGCACACCAAAGACCAGCTCAGACCTCTGCGAGCTGAGAGGGCAGCGGGGCCTTCAGGCTGAAATAAACGAACCCAGATGCTCCCTGCAGCGGTGCGCAGGAGGTGGGGGGTGGGGGGGGGGGGGGGGGTGATCATTTAGATTCCTGCACCGTCCGCCGTGCCAGACGCACTGCGGGCCAAATGACGAGAGGGGGCGCCGATCAGGGCAGATCTCCGGGTCCCTTCCTGTCCCACTTCCTGTCCAGCTGCCGGCCGCCTGCACCGACTGACTGACTGACTGAAATTACAAGCAGGAAGTTGTAGGGTGGCAAATTAAAAATCATCAACACAGGAGATGTTTTGGGGGCAAAAAACATATTTTTTTTATTTATTTTATATAAATATATATATAAACAAATATATTTATATTTTTTTATTGTCACTCTGCTGCTTGTTGCACTAAATGAACTTCGAGATGAACTGGACACTCGCAGGACCGACGTGGACTGGAGTCTCAGTAATGTGTGTCAATGGGTGAACTAACACACAACCTGCTATTTATTCAACTTTAGAGGAACCCGACGGATTACTAATGTTGTCTTAGGACAACTTATGTCCTTCATGACATCACAAAGGGTTCCCCCAAGCCAGCCGTTTTCTCCCCTCCCTCTGAAATGCTGTCGATTTTGACCGGAGGCTGTAAACAGAAGGCTAAATATGCTTTTCAAGAGTGTTTTTTTTTTTTTTTCATCCTCATTATTGGCACGACCTGTCGGGTGGCTCCTCTAGTGTCCAGGAAGAGAATGGGAGGGTTTTTTCTTCTTCTTTTTTTCTTTTTTTTTTTAAATTTGCCAGACTCACAGTTTACAAACACGCACGTCGCGGCCAATCTGGGGCTGTTTTCATTTGTTTGTCATTTGCAAACTAACTCTGGCCGGCGGTCCACCTGCAGCGTGTAACCCAATATCCACCAGGCAAGAGGCGGGGAGCACTGCAATAACAACACACGCACACACACACACACACACACTGGCTGCAGGAGAACAGGGGACTGCAGATGTGCTTGGGGGGATTGGGGGTCTTCAAAGCACCGTCCCCGCAGACACACTGCGGAGAAGTGTTTTCCACCAGGGACCTCGGAGGTAACCTGTGTCACCGGCAATCGGGCCGCCGCCCCTGACAGCGTCCAGACGGCCCCCGTCCTGAAACACACACCGGCCTCTTTGTTTAGCTGCTGCACCTCCGGCTTCAGCCTCCCTCGCTTTCTTCTTCTTCTTCGTCTTCTTCTTCTTCTCTCTGCACGACGCAACACCAGGGTTTAGCTTCTTGAACGCTAAACTCTGCAGTGGAGGTGCACATTCTGACTCTGAAACTACTGTTGACTTTTTCTGGATGGGCCGCGGTGGCTAACAAGGCCGGGCCTTGTCTGAAGCCGACGGTGCAGCAGCAGCAGCAGCAGCAGCAGCAGCAGCAGCAGCAGCAGCTAGGGAAGATAGAAAACGACACATTTCCTATTTCACTTTGCTAACTCCTGCCTGCTTTAGCTCATGGCTGACCTGCTCTGCCACGTCCAAGGAAGAGATGAACTCCTTAAACACAAACAAACCAATAACGTCTCAGAGAAAGGCAAGAAAAAGAAGAAAAAAAAAGTTCACTGCTTCTTCTAAGACGTTCTGGGGTTGAAAAGAGGCTAAAAACCCATCAGTAAAGTCATCGTAGCTGCCAAACTTTCATCCCCAGATTAGCTTTTAGCCAAAAGACACGTCACTCTTCAGAACGTCAGTGTGATTTTAGCATGCTGACGTTCTGATTAGCACGACAAAACGCCCAGCACCGCGTGTGTGTGTGTGTGTGTGTGTGTGTGTGTGTGTGCAGATCCTTCCTCATCTGCTGCACAAAACGTGTCCATGTTTCTGCATTAATGTGTTTCTTTCCCTGCGTGATGAATGCATTCTTGTGCGTTTCAGTGTGTGTGTGTGTGTGTGTGTGTGTGTGTGTGTGTGTGTGTGCATGCCTGTGTGGTGCGCTGGCCGCCCGTCCGTCCGTCCGCCCCGCCTAGAGGGGAGATAAATGGCTGAGTGTTGTTGTTGTCCAGAGAGCAGACACTCAGACAGCCGCTCACACATGATTAATTGTTTCCTCGTTGGGACTGGAACCAGTTGACTGAGGCCTCCCACCCAGTGCTGCCAGACCGTGTGTGTGTGTGTGTGTGTGTGTGTTGCACTGACAGCAACACACAGAGAAAGTCATGTCCTATTTTATGGATCTGTGTGTCATCAAACATCTGCTCTTGTTTTGTCAGATATTCGGTGCGGTGATGGTCGTCCATGAGAAAGCAGGGAAGGAACGATCTGTCCCACGACCGCTTCATCTTCACGTGGAACCGGACACGCCAGATGGAGAATTTCCCAAAATCTATTGGGTTGATTTCACACGTCCATCCTGAGAAGATCTGGACCAAAAAGGTATTTGAGAAGGGGGTGGAGTAAGCAGTAAAAAAAAACAAACATTCTCCTCAAAGGTGGGGAGCTTTTAAAAATGGAGCTGCAATAATAAAAATGCACATTAATGAGTTACTGACCTGAAAACTTCAGTTCAGCTTAACCTTTCAAAGTGGGAGTCAGTTTTTGTTTTTCCTAAAAAAAAAAACTAAAACAGCTGTCTGGTGCTACAAGTGCTTTGGATCAGTGCTTTTCAAGGTGGATGAGCAGGATTTCGGACCCTACAGGGTTCATCTTCTTCTGAGACTGCCGCTCCGGCTCCGCATCCCGTCCGTAAACTGATTCTCTCACCAGCTCATCAACGCGGCTCAGGTTTGATCTTCCCAGTGATTCTTAAGGCATTTTATTCTGAAGTGTCTCGGCAGCCAGTGAGCAGGAAGGATGATTGATTAATTACTAACTATCGGTGTGGAGTGGGGGGGTGAGATAATTCAACGGAGATGAAAACAACCCTGTTGCTGTGTGGCGTGAAGAAAGCCTCCGGCTGCTATCTCCTCAACCCGGCGGTTAATTTGTCTTTGCTTCACCGTCCAGTGCTTTTAAGTGCTGCCGGACAGGTGGAAAAGCAAAAGGCGGGGAGCTGAAATTAAAACTGTAAAGTGTCTAATTGGCAGGTTAGGGTGCCGGCGTGTCGGATGGAAACACAGCAGGGGGGGCAGTCACTGCCACAAGGTTTTAACTCAAGGCCACCGCCTTTCTCAGGCGCCATTTGGCCATGCACATTAAGGCTTAATAAAGACACGAGAAGGACTCCTCATCACACCGGTGATTATCTCTGAGCTGATAAAAGAGCCTGAGTGATGCAAAAAAAAAATCCATGAAAAAGAGCCGCAGCACGGGAAACTTTTTTTTCAGTGATGATGACTGACGGCTTTACGGACGCGCAGGAAACGATGCTTTTATGCATAAACTGCAGCTGAAGAAAACCTCGGATATAAAGACTGAATTCATGCAGATCCATCTTGAGAAGCTCCAGGCTGAATTGTTTTTTTTGTTTTTGTGTTTTTGGGCTTGTCAGAGTGAAAACAGACCAATCAGCGTCCTCTGGGCGGGGGAGGAAGGGTGGGGAGATCAATAGCCAGGGTAACAGGGAAACAGAAATACAGTGTCAGCGTGGACGCTGCAGCTGGTCAGTCTGATCGCAGCTGGACGACAACATTTTACTCAGAAGAAGAAGAACTGGCTTGATTTATTCAAATTATTCTAAATTGACCCTAAAGCACAAATGTATTTGCTCCATTGTATCAGAAAAAAAAAAATTCACCAATTTCAGGAGTCGTTGCACCACGATGCTATGCTAGGCTATGCTAAGCTAAACTTGTAGCGGTAACTACTAGTTTAGGCCGGACCAGGTTTTATTCCTGCGGGCTCTAATCCAACAATAATCATGGAAACTTTTGCGATTCTGTGGTGTTTTGAAGCGTCGATCAGGGGGTTCTATCACTGCAAGCTATCATTATTATGATTATTGTTCCAAACTCTCGCTGTAAAGTCTAGTTAGGGATTTTCGCACAGCGGATCACATCACGCTGAACCGGCGGCCGACCTAATTCCTCCTGACATCACGGCCCGAGTCTCGTGTTTTCACAGCCTCTAAACTGAAACACACCCGGCCGCTTCAAATCCCTGCAGGCTTGAGTGACGCCGTTGATCCGTGATCCTGCCCCGACCATCCAGTGTCGTTTATCCCGATTTTCCCAAATTAAGGTTGGACAATCGTGATAAAACCCAGAGATGTTTTTTCAGCCGGAGCAAAAATATTTTTGTTTCACACACACGTGTCAGAATTAAAGCCGTCCATCGGAACTTTGCGGGCCCTTCCATAATAATTTGGAATTTCTGTCGGAGCCGGTTTGGCTCTCCCGGTGGGTTGTGCGGTATTTGGAGATTTTCCCGGCTCGTTGACACAGACGCACCAGGCACTTTGTTTTCACTGGATCAGTTTGTGAGACGGAGCTCACGGCTCGTCGGCTTCACGCAGTCCAAGACTTGACAACAGAAAACAGAACAACGTCCTCGCTCAGTCTGCATTAGATCGTTTCTCGATGCGGCAGAGCTGCCAGGAAGTTGTTTCTGTAAAAAGACGGAAGGTTGTGAACGGTCGGGGCCTGGGAGTATCTGGATTTCCTTAGCACGATTTATTTACAATACACTTTTTTTGGATTTTATAACAGAGAGAACCTGCAGATTAGAACTGCAACAGAAAAAAAAAACTACAACAGATAGATAGGGAAATGACGTTAATGCTACATATGCTAACTCCAAGATAAGCTAACTATAGACTAGCTCCAACATTACTCTCTGGTGGCTTTGTTCTTTGTATTGTCATTCTGATATATATATATATATATATATATATATATATATATATATATATATATATATATATATATATATATATATATATATATATATATATACATACATATGTAGACACACACACACACAAATATATATATATAATTTTTAAATTTATCTTCACATCGTCCTCCCTGGAAACTTCACCCGCTTGTCTTTTGCCCTCAAGAAACTTTGGCTAATCTTTTAACATCTTACTGTTATACTTCCCACGGAAAGGCCAAGATTCTTTGGGGTTTCTGTCCCTGACAGAGCTGAGGTAGAAGTCGGTGGTCGGTCGCTAGCCACTGGCCGCTAGCCGAGGCGGTCGAGGGCTCTGGAGGAGAGTTCAGAAGACACACGTACCCCACACCCCTTCCACCTCCCCCCACCTTGACACTGACGGCAGGTCAGCCGGCCCTCGGTGGGGCCCTTTGATGGGGCCCTTGGCTGGCATCCCTATTTCAGGGCCACTTCACAATAAACAGGCGGGCCTTTGTGGCGAGGAGGTCTGAAGGGGTTGCTCCTCGTTATTATTTTCTAAAGTAATTATGCCTTATTATCTGTGTTTACTTTAGCGGGGGTGCTATAGAGTGCAGGTGTGGGCTATTCTGGCCGCCGTGCTGCTGAACCCCCCCCCCCATACAAACACACATCCCCAACCTCCTCCCAACCAAGACCCCACAACCCTTATTTACCCCTCCCATTAAAAAAAGAAAAGAGTTTTTTTTTTAATAAAAAAACTCTCTCAACTCTGATTTTTTTTTTTTTTTTTCGGGGGGTTTCAGTAGTAGCATTGTAGCCCCGCTGCTAATTTCAGCCCCCCGACAAAAGAAGCGTGCAATTAGGGCTATTATGGTAGCAGCTGCAGCTGCGGCGGCGGCGGCAGCGGCTCGCTGCTCTGTGCGGCTCAGCGGTGGACTGGAGCTGTGAGAGAGGAGCGGGAGACGGAGGAGAGGGATGGAGGGATGGACGGAGGGACGGACTCCACGGTCACGGCGGCCTCGGGGAGTCAAAAATATTACCTGGGAGGAAGCGAGAGCGAAGCCTCGGAGCAGGAACAGCAGGGGCTCTCGGTTGGATGGCGGGGCTGCGAGAACAATGGGGCTGCACCCCCGCCACACACACCTCTGACCGCCCCCCCCTCCACCACCTCCACCTCCACCTCTACCATCTCTCCTCCTCCTCAAACACGAGTGTTATGAAATTGTCCTCGATGCAGCTCCGCTGGCTGCTCTGGTACTGCGTGTCGAGAGGTTTTCTCGGGACCAGCTGCTTTTGAAACGTAGAAAAATGCCTTTTTCTGTCAAAATCAGGACATTTATATAGCTTTTTTGGGGGGAGGAGGGGGTCCCAGTTTCCCACCCAGTGATCTAGGATGTCGTGAGCGTGCAGGATTTAGCACTGCTAAAAAAAACACTGTCCCCAGTGCAGCTCCACTGGCTGCTCTGGTGCTGCATGTCGAGAGATTTTCTTCTTTGTAAATAAAAAAAAAATGTTTATTTTATTTTTTATTTTTTTTAAAAGACATATAAATACCTCTTTTGGTGGCGGCACGGAAGCTAGCTAGCTCAGAAGATTCAAACGTCCAGGAGGTTGTTGTCGTTGTCGTTGTTGTTGTTCAGGTCACTAGAGCCTCTCCAACCTGTCGATGGGGAGCATCAGCATCACAAAGGAGGCGGCAGTAGGATGGGCTGGGAAGTTGGTGGGGGAGGGGGGGGTGCGGGGACCAATCACACGCTGGCGGCACAAACAAAATGACAGCGAGGTCATCGCTCAGCGATTCTCTCCTGATCGACGTCACACCAGGGTTGAGACTGAAATTGGAAGCTGATGAGTTTTTGTCAGTCCTGAATAGAAACACAAATATTGTATTGCATGATGTAATTATGTACTGTGGTGTACGCTGTTCTACCAGGGGTGGGCAAACTTTTTCACTGGTGGAGCCACAACGGGTTCTAAATTTCTGGAGCAGGAGCAGGTGCATGGAGTGTTTTGGTGACCCGCCTCATAGGGGGGAGGGGGGGAAATATTATGGGATGTGTAGAAAGCATGTTGCTTTAATGTCGATTGAAAATGAACAAAAGCAAAGTCGTGTCACTGTGTCTTTGAAGTACACACATTGAGCTCTTTACAAAGTTGTCTGAAAACATGGATAAAACGGCTACTGGTGACTTGGTTGCTACTAGTAGAATTTCTTCAAGTGCCTGTGCTATCGGCCCCGGGCCGTAGTTTGCCCATGTCTGTTCTAGAACATGGTGACTGTCGCAAGTGTCACAGCAGTACACACACAAGCGTAACAAAGTTGTCATGAACATGCAAATACGACTGGTATCGGTGTTGTGCTATCGGCGTGTACTTTACGAGTCCCAGTAGAGTACTCAACCCCAGTATCAGTACCGGACCGTTACCCGATACTGGTATTGGTGTCGTGCATCCCTAATAATCACAACAATAACAATAATCTGATGTGTGTGGATTCTGACAGCCAGCGTTAGAAATCTGCAGGGACGGTGAAGGCGGCGTCAGCAGCGCTGTTCCGCAAGGAAAGAGCTGCCTTTTACTGGCATCCATTTCAACTCATTAGGACCCTGGGAAGGCGAGCGGCAGCAGCACGCCGCCAGAAATCACTTTGTCGGGGGGGGTCGCATCGGCCAGGACAAATTGGCCTCTGGATCAGAATGGGAGGCGGGGGTGGGGGGGGTGGGGCGAGGGGGGAGGCGCCTCCGCCTCCCTCACCGACTCCCCCCCCCACTGTGCAGAGCGGAAGAGATGGGCCCGGCAGGCGGTGGAGGGTGTGGGGGGCAGGCCCAGGCAGGGCGGGCCAGGACCCCTGCTGAGACCCCCCCACCGCCTGCAGCAAACACGCCAGTGGATAATCTCTCCTTCAGGAACTGGAGCCCGGCGCCGCGGGGCTGTTAGCCGGCATTGGAGCTGGAGCTGCTCGCTTGCACACACACACACACACACACACACACACACACTTGTTTGCATCTCCATCTCCTCTCATCACGCTGACACTTCCAATAAACAGACCTTTACATAAAGAGCAGGGCCGCCGGATGCACACGGCTCCGCTAAATAAGTCAGTCTGAAGCCGAGCGCTTCTGAACTCGAGTAACACTCAAAATTCATGTCATCTGAAATAAAATTTAAAAAAAAAAAAAAAAAAGAAATGTGATGTGTCAAAGGATATAAAAAAAAAATTAATAATCCACCTTTTCCAGGCGGGAAAAGGTTTTCAACTTACAGCTTCACCTCCAGTGCCTCCAAACCACCTCGACTGAAGACTGTAATTTAAAATGCATACATTGTGTGTGTGTGTGTGTGCGTGTGTGAACTACAAACTGTGAAAACACTTAAACAGGGCCTCTTTTTTCAATCTCCAAACACTTTAATTCCATCTGTTGTTTTTTTTTTTACAAAAAAGGAAAAGAAGAAGAGGAGGAAGAAGAAGAAGAAGAAGAAGAAGAAGAGGCGAGCCAGTCAACGTCGTCCTCAAACGGTCATATTCAAAATATAAAAGTCCATATCCAGTGAAAGCAAACGGCCGTTAGGACGTCTCCATCTTGTAGCCGTGTTTCTCCAGCTCGGCCCTGTGGGAGTGTGGGGGTGCGGGTGCGGGTGCGGGGGGGAGACAGCGAGAGAGAGAAAGAGAGAACGAACACAGGTGACTACAGGTAAGAACCCTCAGGTATTGATTGTGAAAACCACCAGAGGCAGCAGGTGGAGAGCACATCTGTGTAAAAATTGCATAATGTGCAACTATGGATCTGATGATCTCTATCACACAGACACAGACACACACAGTAATGAAATTTCTACAAAACAACTTAATAGTTCGGCCGTCATAATAATTTGTGATATTTCTAACACACGAGCGAGCAACAAAACCAACGCAAGACTTACTGCCCCTTGATATGATTCCAACAGAATTAAGAATTCAATTGTGATATTGGATGATGATAAAAAATGAAAACACATGAATACAACAAATAAATTTCCTGTTATAAACAGTGTCACAGAACAGGACTGAAACTCTGTAGTTCATTTTTTGAGGTCATTCAGGCAAAGAATTGGAATTAAAGATAAAATACACACACACACACACACACACACTCATATATATATATGAAAAATTCTAGGGGGGTGATGCATCACTGACCAGCTTAAATGCTGATATGTGGCAGAATCACAGATGGGGGTGGGGGGGCTAACAGCGACACCAATATCACGTCCCAGCCGTCTGTGACAGTCACAATACTTTATTCCTCACTCATTTACTTCCATGCGCGAGTGTTTATGAATGTTGTTGTTAGCTGCGTGTTTGTGTATCTCCGCAGACTTCATGTAAACAAGCCGGGAAAATAGTAAAAGTCGTCCTCACTAACCAGCCTGACACCAGTAACGGCACCTCAGTCAGAGACACCCTTGTTTGTCCAGGAAAAACAGTTGGGTCTAAACTCACCTCAGCTGATTGGAGAAGTCGTCCTCTACGTTGTCATCGTCCCAATTATCTTCCCAAACATGAGTGTCTTCATCCTCATCCAGCCCCGTCCAGTCTGCAAGTAGAGTCCAGGAGGAGTAAAACATAAATAGGAATGTGATTCATAAAATAAGGGGGGAACGATCGCTTCAAACAAACTAGCAAACAAGACCGTGTTGCTGAACATCGGCTAACAACAGCTAGCACAGGACCAGGAGGAACGCTATCACAAGGCTAGGTTAGCATGCTAACCGGCTGAAGGCCAAAACAAAGTGAAAGGAGAAGTAGCGCTAACATTGCGCGAAAATTATGTCAGATATACAAAGACGAGAAACTATGACGGTGAAACTGATATTTGATATTTCTTTTTAAACTCATAACGGTTGAGCGAATCAATGACAATGCTAATGCTAATGCTAAGGCTGCTCGGCTAGCTGAGTCACCGCAGCGGGGCCCGGTAGAGACGAAAATCCCCGCGTTTCTTCCGACAAGAGATGAAGCACCAAACAAAATAATCACTTTTTAAGTTGATTACTTACCCTCGGCCGGGAACTCCTCGAACTCGTCGTCCTCCTCCAGCAAGCCGAGGTCCACGGTCTTCTTGTCTGACATGTTGCTGTTGCTGTGAGCTATGAAGCTGCTGCAGTAGTTCAGTCAGTGAGCGGCTCTGTGTACGGGAAGCGAAAGCAGTCAAAACACTGAAAGCCGCACACAAACGCGCAGGAAGTAGATACTTGCTTTACGGCAGCCAGGGATGTCCAGGTTTACGATCAAATGACTGTTGATATATTGAACAAACAAATGTCAACAAAATTAATCATATAATGTGGGAGTTTGGTGTTTTGTAAGACAAAGTCCTTTGCTTTGTCAACACAACGGGCCCTTTACATAATGCGTTTTCAGAGTCAAAGTCAGCCCAATTTTTTTTTATACATTTGTTCATTGTGTGTTGACCTCACTTGACCCTGACTTGCACAAACCTGAGTTCCGATCCTGATGCTGCCAAGAGTCAAACATTCTTGATTACATTTGACTGATTTTCTATTTAGTTTTCCCAGCCATTTTATTTTTCGGAATGAAGTAAATTCAAGAAAACACACTGACTGGAACTGTGTGTGTGTGTGTGTGGACGGGGTTACTGTAAAGCATCTGCTTCCTTGTATTTTTAAACGTGTCTGGTTTTCTCAAACTGCGGCGGTCAGACACTGAACCTGTGATGCAAGAGTTTAAAAATATTTGCTGGACAGTTTGACGACCCGAACCATCCACTCTGCAAAACGCACATGCACACACGAGTTGTGCAGAGGCATTTTTTTTTTTTCCTGTCTATTTAGAATCAATAGCACATGGTTCCCCGTGTGGCCTGACCACGCAGTGAAGCGGCAGCCGCAGCTTTCAGATGTATTTTGGGTAAATGAGTGCGCACTCGCCACCACAAAACCACGGCAACAATGGAAACGACTGACTGGCTGTCGCATGTTGACAGACGGAACAAAACCTCAGCAGCGAGCTTCTTCTATTTTCACAGGATTCAGTCTAATCATCGCAGAGGGGGGGGGGGGCAGGAAGTGGAGAGGAAAGTGCAGCGAGTATTTAATGCAATTTGGAAAAAAAAAAGTTAACATAACTTATTGTTAGGATTTTTTTTTGTGGACATTTTTTTTTTCCAACTCTGAAAATGCTGTTTGCCCCCCAAACTACTGCAGTTTAATTTCTAAACGTATTTGTTTGTTGTTCAGTCTGTCATTTGTGGAATTGTTGGATAAATTAAATGTGTCTAAATCTACAAAATATTCAAATCAGATTTTGCAGATTGTCTCTGTCAATGAGTTCATAAGCAGCTGGATATTTTTTTTTCTTTAGATATTTAGATATGATGTCGCTCAAAATCTCAGGACTCGCAAGTTCCATCGAGGAGCTTCGAGTGTGAAAAGTTGTGTGAAAGTCAAGTTGTGTGTCTGCAACTGTTCTTTTCTTTTTGGCCCCATACACGTACGACAGTTTGTGTGCCTGACGCCGTTGGCTTTAAATAACAAATCCCAGTTTCCTTTCAATTGAGTTCAGAGCTTTGCGGTCGCCCAGAGAGGGAAATTTAATTTCGCTGCGGGCGGCACAAAAGACGCTGAAGTTTAAAAATACCGTGGGCGCATCAGGCGCACAAACACGAGCGTATGACGGCGAGTCAAACTACACTAAGAAAGAAACAATGCAACGACAAAAGAAATGGCTACAGGACGCCTGCGAACGGAGTCGTCTGGGCTCGGCAGAGACACACCTGGAGGCCGGCGGTTCCTTTTTCAGCGGCTGATTTATGGACGATAATTAACGTCGTCTGGCTGCCGGGACGCCGTCGTCTCCTCCCAGGCTCTCAGGTGAAGGTCCTGGGAAGCTGCTGCGACGTCAGCAGGCAGGCAGGCAGGCAGGCAGGCAGGCAGGCAGGCAGGCAGGCAGGCAGCATACCTGAGGCTGCAGTTACACCGGGGCTGGCGCCGCTCAGGTGAGCCAGGGGCTGGGGGAGAGTCGGGGAGGAGGGGAGGTGGGGGTCAGGGGGGCATAACTTTATGCAGCATCGCGTTTCTCCCCCACACAAAAGCCCTCTGGGAACTGGACGGACGGGTCGGAGGGACAGGCGGACAGACAGGCAGATAGGTGGACAGAGAGACAGGTAGACACATAGGTAGACGGACAGACAGACAGACGGGTGGACAGACAGACAGACAGACACATAGGTAGATGGACAGACAGACAGACAGACAGGCAGGCAGACACAGGTAGACGGACAGACGGAGAGACAGACAGACGGGTGGACAGACAGACAGATAGGCAGACAGACACAGAGGTAGACAGACAGACAGGGAGACAGACAGACAGACAGACAGACAGGTAGACACATAGGTAGATGGACAGACAGACAGACTGACAGACAGACAGGCAGACACAGGTAGACGGACAGACGGAGAGACAGACAGACAGACAGACAGACAGGCAGACACATAGGTAGACGGACAGACAGACAAACAGGCAGACAGATAGGTAGACAGACACAGGTAGACGGAGAGACAGACAGACAGACAGACGGACAGTTGGACAGATAGGAAGACAGACAGAGAGGTGGACAGGTAGACACGTAGGTAGACAGATAGACATGTAAACAGACAGGTGGAAAGACCGACAGACAGACAGACAGACAGACAGGTGGACAGACAGGTGGGGGCGGGGCCTGTCCGTCCAGTCTGACAGTCTCCCACTGTTTATCAGCGCCGGGGCGACTGGTGATGCAGCCTGGAGGGGAGAGTGTGTGTGTCTGTGTGTGTGTGTGTGTGTGTCTGTGTGTGTGCGCGTGTGATCACAGAGGAAAAGCGCTCCACTCCCACATCATCATCATCATCATCATCATCATCACCATCATCCAGACTGATGGAGGCCGTGAGGACGACAGCCACTTGTTGGAGGTGACCAACCTGTGGACACTTTGTCTAGAAGGCCCCGCCCCCTGCCCCACCCCCTCCCATTCCACCTCACCCCACCCACCCACCACCAGGATTGACACTGCACTGTCATATGGATCCTTCCTCCCCCCTCCTCCTCCTCCTTCTTCCTCCCCCCTCCTCCTCCTCCTCAGCTCGGTGTCGACGCTCTGAGGAATTACAACTTTTTTTTTTTTTTTTTTTTAAAGAGTGAAGAGACACGAGACAGAGGCGGCGGCGACGGCGGAGCGGATTAAGGCGGCGGCAAGTGTTGAGCGCTGGAGGAGGCGGAGCAGCGACCTGCTTCCAGGATGCGTCTGTCAAGATCCTCCATTAGATTTAATCCCTGCCAGTCACTCCTGCAGTCTGCAGCAGCAGCACCACTGTGCCCAGTGAGTGGAGGAAAAAAACACACACTCACACACACACACACACACAGAGCGGTGGGAATTTCATTGGAGAAGAAGAAGAAGAAGAAGGAGAAGAATGCCTTAATTATCCGACATTGGGGAATTCTGAGTGGTACCACAGCATAAACAGTGCAAAGAGAGGAATTAAAATGATTGCAAATAGTGAATTAAAGGGATGTAAAGAAATAAAATATATATACAACTTATTTACATATCTAAATATGTGTAAAAACAAAAGAAAATTGGCCGCAAAAAAAAAAAAAAACCCACAAAAACAGACTATTAAATAAAATAAATGAAAGTGGATATAAAAGTGAGGGATTCTCTCCATGCATGTTGGTCCCCGTCATGCAGCCTCCGGCCTCCGGGAGTCCCCGTTCCGTTCTGTCCCGTCCGTCTGTCACTGGGAAGTTGAAGTTTCATATTTTCCTCCTCCTGTCCGTCTTGAAAAGCTCTGTCATCTGCGGCTGGACGTACAGTTTTGCCAGGGGGCTAATGGGCCTTTGGTGTGCGCTACAATCTGATGCTTGTCTCCCCCACCCCACCCTCCTCGAACCCCACTCCCCGCCCTCCACACCCCCACCCACCCACCCTGCCCCGGCGGTGAGGCTCCAGGTAATCCTGCCCACCCCAGCGGTGGCGGTGGATTAACCCCCAGCTCCGGGCTTAAGTTGCATATTTTGTTTTTATCAGGACGCTGCTGATAAATGCTCTCAGCGAGGCAGAAATGAAATATGGGGGGTCTCTCTCTCTCTCTCTCTGTCTCTCTCTCTCTCTCTCTCTCTCTGTCTCTCTATCTTGGTCGGGCCAGGGCCCCCCGGAGCCGAGAGAGAGAGAGAGAGAGAGAGAGAGAGAGAGAGAGAGAGAGAGAGAGAGAACCTCACTGGAAAAGCCTGGAGTTCTGGGAACAATGACGTCTCTATTGGTGGAGTTAGACTGTCTGTCTGTCTGTCTGTCTGTCTGTCTGTCTGTCTGTCTGTCTGTCTCTCGGCCCACAACACAAAACACTGCCGGCCAGTGCGGGATTTTTCTTTTCTTTTCTTTTCTTTTTTATTTTTTTTTACTGAAGCTGGATTTCAAGTCTGAAATGGTGAAGGGTCCATGTTGAGAAGCTGACAAGAAGAAGAAGAAGAAGAAGAAGAAGAAGAAGAAGAAGAAGAAGCTTTAGTTTCAATTTCAGCTTGGCTCAATTGATGGAGGGACAGTGTTGTTTTAATAAAACAAAAACAAAAAAAATTGAGAGAGTTAGCATTAGTGTCAGAGTTAGCCTGGAAGCTAGTTTTCATCTGTATCGAAGAACAGTAGCTTCATCATTACGGACATTGCAGTGTGATTAATAGAAGTAAAGAGCAAATAAAAACAGTGTGAGTTGCAGGGAATGTTGCCATCAGTCAAAAAAAAAAATCATTCAAATATCAGATTAAAAGAGCAAATGAAACAACAAAATAAAACCCTGAAACGGCTCCCTGCAAGTGAAATCTGGTTGGTCTGTCTAATTTTCAGCCGTGCCTCTCATCCAGTCAGCACTCAGCTTTTCCTCCGAGGCTCCTCTTCTTTTCCTCGGACGTGTAAAACGTTCCTCGGCCTCAGTTGGACGGCGGAGGTCCGGCTGTTTATCCTTCTTCCACACACGCCGGCTGTGGAATCCATTAAACTTTGGTGTTGCAGCGACTGTGAGTGGGGGGGGGTGAGAAAAAATAATAATAGTATAAAAAAAAACAACACTTTGAACCACCACAATTGCAGCCTCTGTACTTTTAAACCTCCAAAATATCAATTTAATCAAATGATAATATGACTATGCTAATTTATTTCCATTAAACGCGGCCACAATAGCGTGCTAGCTCTCTGTCCCGCGGTCCAGTGGGCGCAGGACCTATAGCGTCGCGTGGAAAGCACTTAGAGGCACATACGCACACACACACACACACACACACACACACACACACACACACACTCACCGTAGGTGATAACCCGCCGTGTGAAAAGCACTCTTAGTCAAAGTGGCCATTATCTGCAAAAAGTCTGACACCAAGTCATTAGCTTAAACTGTCCTCTGTGGAAAATCGCAGCTAATTTCTTTGGCCACGTGCACTTTTTCATTGACTGCTGCTGCGGATAAATCGCAGGTGAACAGGCGAGGGGGGGAGGGAGGGGGGGGAGGAGGAGGAGCTGGCGTGACAGCGCTGGATAGCTCGTGTTCAACACCAGGAGGGACGTAGAAGACAGTTTATTATTAATTTTTTCACACCACCGAGGCCACGAAGGACGCATCACATTCTAAACCCTCCACGTTCATTTCACACGTCCACGTGGGAGAAGAACCGGGCCTGGCAGGAAATTTAAAAAAAACCGAGGGGGGAAACTCGGAAGGTGCCTTGACTTGGACCAATCAGTGAAACCAAGAGTGAGGTGGGCGGGACCTTTGTCAGCAGAAGCCGATATTTGAAAGCTCTTCTTCTTCTTCTTCTTCTTCTTCTTCTTCTTCTTCTTCTTCTTCTTCTTCTGTGGTGCTGCATTTATTTATGGATTATTCCAAGATGAAGGACGATAAATGATGGAGCGAAGTTGTTTTTTCTGTTCAGTTTTTCCTGGTTTACTCTTCAAATTGCTAATTAATTCAAAAAAAAAAATCTTCCACCACTGGGCGGGAAACATTTTTTTCTTCCCATCTTCAGTTCCTGAGCGCAGCATCTCTCTCTCTCTCTCTCTCTCTCTCTCTCTCTCTCTCTCTCTCTCTCCTCTCTCTCTCTGTCTCTCCTCTCACCTGCTATTGCTGCTCTCTATTTATAGTTCTCGGTGCATCAGGGCGTGCGATCCGCTCCACCTCCGCCGTGACACCTGTCAGCACCTCATCCGTCCATCCATCCGTCCGTCCTTCAGTCCTCCGGGTGCAGGAACGGAACGCTAGCGGCGGTTGAGACACCAGCTGCCACTTTTCCCTGCGACCTCCAGCGTGAATATTATTAGTCCTCAGCGACGTGGGGGGGGGTATAGGTGGTAACTGGACACTCTTCATACATAAGAGGGAACATCAGGATGGAGACGGAAGACGTTAAGGCAAAAATCTCACTGAGGCATTCGTCATCAGAATCCACAATCAAAAAAAAAAAAAAAAAACACTTGCTTGTCCCCCGAGGCAGATGACACTTCATCAACCAATCACAGGCCTGACTGAGGCAGATCTGACTGCAACGTGGTAAAAACCACAGAAGCGAAATAAATACTGTTTTAGCCTTCACATGATGCTCAATGATGGTGTAAGTATTTGAACTTATAAATATGTAAAGCATAAGACACTGCATATATATATATATATATATATATACAGTATATATAATTAACTTTGTAAACACTGTAAATCGACTTGTCCAGGTTGTACCCTGCCTTTGCCCTATGACAGCTGGGATTGGCTCCAGCAGACCAAAATGGATGGGAGGATGGATGGATGGATGGATGGATGGGTGGATGGATGGAACATTGTAAATATATATTTTGTCAATTAAGTTAAACTTATCAATTTACAGAATTGAAAGCAAAAAAAAAAAAACAGTTATTCCATCCATTGGCAAAATTTGTATTTTTAGCCGTTAGCTGCCAAACACGTAATTTTATGATTTATTCTGATGCTAACTTAGCCCGCAGCGCTAACTATCGTAGGATTAGACATGGTTAGACAGGAAACATGCAGCCAGACACAGGCACAGACAACGACAGGTGATACCTGCTGCGCTGATTTTGCACTAATCTGGAAGTGGGCGGGGCCTCCGCTCCTCTAATCCCCGCCATGTGGCCAACCGAGCGCTCGCCGATCCCCCGGAAAAACAGCCCGTGATTGGTCACTGGCCTGATTGATAAATGGAGCCGCGCCGCCGCCGCCGCTGGAAGGGGCCTCGGCGGGTCTGGACTGTGTCCAGGAAACCTGCGACAGCCGCTTATTAAGTAGTTAGAGGGCGCCGGCGAGCACCGTTGAGTGCCGGCGGTCACCTGGTTGCCCCAGGAGGAGTGGAGGGGGCTGTGGGGGGTTGGTTGGTTCCTCCGCCACCACCACCGCTGTGGTTTCACCTGGTGGAGGAGCGCGACACACAGTCCTCCTTCTCTTCAGGCACAGAGGTCAGAGGTCGTGTGTTTGTTCACCCCGGCCAAGGGGGGAGAGAGAGAGAGAAGAAAACACTGTGATCACAGGAGTGTTGATTTAAATGCAGCAGCAGCAGCAGCAACGTTTTCCTCAGAATAAAGTCCTTTTTTAATTATAATCAGGCTTTTTTTTTTTATATAATAAATAATAATACATTTTATTTAGAGGTGCCTTTCAGGACACTCAAGGTCACCGTAAAAAAAAAAAAAGAACAGTAAAATTTAACACACAACAACAACAAACTCCCGTGAATCACACTCAAACAGGCACGCACACACACACACACACACACACACAAACCATTTAAATAATACCTTGGAAAATGAAGAAGTGTTCACCCTGGAATCACGCCACACGTGGAGCCGCAGCAGCATCGCGGTGTTCAGGGTCGGCCGGAGCTGCACGCAGAGCCCGGAGAAAACATTTTTCCAAGTGGCAAACACCAGACGACCTGCTCAGAAACTCTCTCTTCTCCCTCCGGATGTGATGAAAATGTTGGGTTTTTTTGGGGTTTTTTTTGGAATTGTTGCTCGGCTGCCGCTTAGTGTGAAACACAAAGCTGTTGTCTCAAATCATTAAAGCAAAAAAAAAAAGAAAGACAGAAAGGCTCCTTCAGTCATACGAAGAAATAAAAAAGAAATGAATAGTGAAGGCCGCTGCCAGGTTGAGTTTGTCTTGGCTCGTCTTCAACTTCTTGGCGAAACAAGCAGCAATAAAAACTGAAAAAAATAAATAAATCAAACGCTCCATTTCATGGAGGATGTTGGAAATGTATTTATGGGGCAAATAAATGTAGTATGTGTTTGTGTGTGTGTGTGTGTGTGTGTGTGTGTGTGTGTGTGTGTGTGTGTGTGTGTGTGTGAGGATTTGTCAGAAAACAGCTCCACTGTGCCGGAACTGTGTGTTGTTTGCCGTCGTCCTTCGATTGGATGGCGACTGCGTCGGCGCTGACCTGGACCCCTGCAGCTGGTGGGGGGGGGCGTCTGTCTGGACCCCCTCCCCCTGCCCCACCCCCACCCCTCCCCTCCGGCTATGGCGGCGAGCAGCGGTGGATAAATGGTGGCGTGCCAGCGAGGCAGCGTCCGGCAGCCATCGCCGTGACCCTAGCGGACGCCGCCGCCGCCCTCCCTCGCCCTCCCTCACCCTCGCTCGCCCTCCTCACTGTGCGCTGCTTGTTCCCCGCTCGGCCGGAGACATCAGAGGCGGGCCGAGAGAGGAACTTCCCCAGACCCTGTTTGGACAAGTCCAAAGCCCCCGCAGAGCCCCGGGGCCCCTCAGCTGGGCTGCAGTGGACGGGTTTGGGGGGGTGGGGGCGCAGTGGGCAATTAAGAGGGGGTCCAGTTTGGTGTGTGTGTGTGTGTGTGTGTGAAGAATCCATGACATCATTGTCACAGGAGCCCCACAGAGACGACGTTTGTCATGTGTAGCATGTAGCCGCAGTAGCCGCCGCGGCTAATTAGCGGTGAACAAATCATGTGGAAAAAGTTCAAATGTCGTGAAATCAAACTACTGACTGGAAAACAATAGATCTCGCTGCGGTGTTTTTTTTTTTTTTTTTGGGGGGGGTCGGGGTGTGGGGGGGTGAGTGGGGGGTGGAGGGAGTGGGTTTTTGAGCGTCGTGACGGAGTTTTTAAACAGCCTGTGACTCAGAGTTTCTCCTGTTTGTTCATTTGTTGACCATAAATGTTGCTTAATGAGTCGCGGGAAGCCAATTAACCACGGAAACAACGCCGGGAAAGCTGCTTTATTTTACACCCCCCAGCCCCCCCCCAAAAAAAAGGCTAGAAAAAGAAAGACTTCACGCCAGCGAAAGTAGAAGGAACCAAGAAAGAGCTAACAAGCTATCCTTCATCGCACAATAGCTCACTTGTTTACTTCTCTGTGTTTTATCCACATTGCTTCCTTAAAATTTCGTTGCAGTTGAAGTCACAGAGAGAGTTGTTGGGGGGGGGGGCGTTTTCTGTTCCTCTGCGGTGGGAGGAGTCTCACGTGAACGCAGCTTGGCCTCCGGTCGGTCGGTCCGGTCCGGTCCGGTCCGGTCCAGCTGCTCGGCCTGATTGATGGTGTTGATGTTGTAAATGGGACCCGGCCAACGCAGTCGGCGCAGCAGCGGCGGGTAATGGCGGCTAATGGCGCAGCTTTAGATAGAGGCTGCAGATAGCAGGAAGTAGAGGCCTGATGGGGGGGCGGGGCCACGGGGGTGGAAGGAGAGGACAGGAAATTCCCGTGTGAGCGCCGAGGCCGGATTTTGAGATTTAAAACACAGATCTGCAGGTTCGTTGCGGCACAACTTCAGAAAACAACACCAGAGAAGTTGTTGTCGTGTTTCAGGGGGACGACCATCAGTGACGGACCAGCCTCCGCTTCAGTTTCAGTTTGTCTTTTCTAGATCTGTTTTACTGTTAAATCATGCAAGCACGTACGTATTAAGCAAGTATGGAAAAGTAAAATAAAGAGTAAAGTAAAGAAAAAATAAAAATAAAAGTAAAATATGCCAAACTACGAAAAGTGTGTTTCAGTTTGATTCATTTTCAACTTGACCTTGGATAAAAAATAATACCAAACACAACGTCATGTTGTTGTGTGGCAGCAGGTCCCTATGTGTGTGTGGGAGGTGGCAAAAGCAGGAAGTGAGGGCGAGTCGAGAGACGGACGCGTCGTCGTCGTCGTCGTCGTCGTCGTGTTTTATTGAGTCCACGGCAACATTGACAACACACACAGCACAACTCTGACACACACAACCCCCGCCCCCGACGTCCAGGCGTGGTGGTGGCACACGTGTGTGAGAGACACAACTTGTGTTGCGTTGCCAACAACGCTATCAGTTGGCAGATGCTAGCAGATGCTAGCAAACGCTAACGACAACGGTGGAGGTTTGAAACAACTTTTGTTTTTTTACATTGCGTTACAGGTGAAGGGAAGAAAGGCACAACATAACAAGACAACACAATGAAACCCAACTACACAACATAGCGGGACAACTCAACACAATACAACGCAACACAACAACCCAACGCAACACAAGCCGCCTGCTGTGCGTCCTATCAGATCTGGCCGAGGACGAGGTCATCAGCAGCCCGCGGACTGTCAGTGAGGGGAGGTCAAAGGTCGGAGTCCACGAGCACGCGAGTCAGAGAGGAGAGAGGGGACGGGTAAAGGGAAGGTGGGAGTGGGCGTGGCCGCCGCGAAAAAAAAAAAAATGCAGCCGCCGCCCACTAATTACAACAGGCGGCTCCTTTATCGCGGCGACACACTGCACTGTTGATCGGGAGCAAAGCATTCTGGGATTGCGTGGGAAGCCCCTCAGCCCCTCTGGTTGACTCCTGATTGTTTAGCCCCGCCCACCTGCCCAAAACAAAGAGGGCCGCCGCAGGGTGTCACCAGGTCTGATCAAGGGTGTATTATAAGAACTGGATACCAGACTGCACCGATTTTTGTTCCCCAGTGGCCACTCGATGTACTGCAGCAAAAAAATAAATAAATAAAAACAAAATCACGTCTGGCCCTAAAAACATACTGGTGGTTCTGCAAAAAAAAAAAAAATAAAGCGCTTTCTTCACCATTGTAAAAATGTGTAAAACAGGACTGACCTTTGACCTGAAGCTTGGCTCATAACAAAACTTCATATTGCAAATTTTTCAGACATGGTCCAGTGTGATGCTGTGTCTCTGCTCGTTCTGATGGGCTGATGCATCCTGATGCATGATGGGAGTTACAGTGGCACGATGGGAAGTGGGCCCCATGTTACAAGCAGAACACAAAACACAGTGAAGCTTCCGGCCATTCATAAATGTGGCGGCGGTGAATGTTTTCGATATCATTTTTTTTTTTCTTTTTAATGAAACAAAAAAAGAAAAATCTCTCTGGATGGCGGCGGCCGAGTGGCGGCTTGGCTTCTTAACTGCTTTAAAGCGGTTGAGGAGACGATAAAGAGAATCAGAGCGATGCAGCGAGGAGTCGACCTCTCCACTGGAACACCTGAAACACCTGAAACTCCTCTTCTCTGCTATTATGAGAGCACGCAGCGCACGCACACACACACACACACACACACACACACGCTGGCCTGCTAAACGCTGCAGCTGCATGCAGAACCCATAAATAAACTGCAGAATGGCCTGGTTTTGATGTGCACAGATTCACTGCTTCTGACCCATTGTTGTTATTTTAATACCTGATAACAGCCCCATTATTTATTTATTTGTTTGCTTGTTTGTTTATTTTTTTTATTATTTGGTTAAAATGCATTTTTAATCTTGTGTGTGTGTGTGTGTGTGTTTTTTTATGTTTCATTACGTATACAATTGAAATAGATTTACATTATATATGTATATACGTGTGTGTGTGTGTGTGTGTGTGTGTGTCTTTAAACATTCATTTTTTCAGTGAAGATCACTGAAACTTTTTCACTCAGCCACTTAACTATATATTGAAAATATACAAGCCGTACTCCAGACTGAGTTCTTTGATTAATCAAAGCTCTATTCATAAAAAAAA
>CM020502.1:30678943-30686443 GCA_009823395.1 Thamnaconus septentrionalis | reverse complement strand
GTGGCAGAACTCTGAGATGGCTCCACCGGTGAGTCTTCAGCAAGTTAAGTAGAAGAAGCAGAGACAACTTCCTGACACTCTGATGTTGAAAGTATTTTATCTCATTATATTATTTTACATTTTAATTGGAATATTTACATTGGATGGACGGGCATTTCACGTAAGACCTTGGATCAGCTGGACGGACGATGACGTCACACGATCACATGACTAGAGGAAAAAAACACCCACAACGAAACCAGGTTGTGTGTTTGATTCCCGCAGCGGGAAGGAGTTTCTGTGGGAACAATTTAGCCTTTGGTGTTTTTTTTTGCGCATAATGGCCGGTTTGTCAGCGCCGTGGGAGAGAGAGAGAGTGACGGATGGAGGGATGGACGGAGGGATGGATGTAAATGACAGGTGCAACGTGGGACAAAACCAGACGACGGACAACAGCAATTTGTTCAGGTGACAAAAGGAGGAGGTTTTTTTTTTTTGTGTGTGGAAGAAACGTTGGTTTTGTTCTCCTGACTTGAAGAAAAAAAACCCTCCAGGTAATTACTGAGCGGAGATGGGAAGGAAAGAAAGAAAGAAAGAATCTGATTGGTGTTCCGGATGTTCAGACGTTCGAGAAGAAGCAAAAGGACAAGAGAATCTGAGAGGTGGGCCGTCCGGACCAATGAGACGACCTCATCAATCCACATGGACAGGATGACCAGCAGGTCACCTGACCCTCGGCGAAGCCCCGCCCCTCTCGCCCGCCCCGCCCAGCTCGCAGTGCGACGTTTGTTTTGCTTGTTGTTGCTTGTTGAATTTATATGTATATATATATATATATATATATATATATATATATATATATATATATATATATATATATATACATATAAAACAGCTCCACATAATCACCAAGCAGCTGCTCGGTCCTAATATACAGTAAGAAAGAGAAATAAAAAGAGAAATGTTGGCAGCGGTTTTTTTGGGGGTTTTTTGGTGCACGGTATTAAAAAAGAGAGAGTGAGTGAGGGGGGGAGGGGGGTGAGAAGAGGGAGGAAGGAAAATTCCTGACCACAACTCATAACACTGCACTTTATTCAGTCTGCCGCCCTCCATTGGTTTGTTCAGACGGACCGTTCAGTTTTTCTGGGGGGTGGAGAGAGAGAGGGTGGGAGGGAGGGAGGAGGGGAGGGAGGAGGGGATGGAGGTGGCAGAGGTGGAGGTGGTGGAGGAGGTGGAGGTGGAGGCTGAACTTGAGCCAGGTGGTGGCGCCGGTTGCCATGGCGCTGCATCAGGGCCAGATTTGGCTTGGTTGATTTCCTCGCCATCGACGACGCCCACGTGACCCCGTGACCCCCCCCCCACACACACACACACACACACACACACAGGTTATTGGCTGCAGTCGCTGTGGGAGCCAGTTGGACTGCTGCAGCTTCATCATCATCATCATCATCATCATCTTCATTACCGTCATCATCATTACCATCATCATCATTACCATCATCTTCATCATCATCATCATCATCACCCTCATCTTCATCATCATCTTTATCACCATCATCTTCATTACCGTAATCATCATCATCATCATCATCTTTATCTTTATCACCATCATCTTCATCACCATCATCATCATCACCACCATCTTCATTACCGTCATCATCATTACTATCATCTTCATCATCATCATCATCATCACCATCATCTTCATCACCATCACCTTCATTACCGTCATCATCATCATCATCATCTTTATCATCATCATCATCTTCATCACCATCACCATCACCATCACCATCACCATCTTTATCATCATCATCATCTTCATCACCATCACCATCACCATCTACATTACCATCATGATCACCACCACCACCACCGTTATCATCATCTTCATCACCATCATCTTCATCACCATCATCTTTATGACCTTCACCACCATCTTCACCACCATCATCTTGACCACCATCATCATTGGATGCACATTTACAGCCCCTCCCCCTCCTCCTCCTCCTCCTCCCCCCCCTTCTCCTCCTCCTCCTCCTGCTGATCACCTGCTCCAGTTAACCAGGCCCTCGCCATCGACTCTTAGCAACAGTTGCTAACGTGTAGCGCCGCCGCTGCCGCCAAGCTCCACCCCGTCTCCCTCTCTCCCCCCCCCCCCTCCCCCCCTCCCCACCCCTGGATGTTTTCCTCATTACTTTACAATATATTCACGCTGCTGCTTCCAATAGCCGCTCGGCCCTGCGGCCTCGTAATGGGAGGAGGCGGCCGACGCTTCCAAATGTACGCGCGTGCCCGCGTGCATGCACACGTGCACTTGTGTGTGTGTGTGTGTGTGTGTGTGTGTGTGTGTGTGCCAGCTGCCTGCCACCATTTGCACTTCATTTTTTATAAACAGCACACAAAAAAAAAAAAAAACGAGAGAAAAGCAGCCGTGCTGCTGCTGCTGCTGCTGCTGCTGCCTCGCCAGGCCGTGCCACCACCGGATCAAGTCTGTCTGCGTCGGTGGGGGGGGGGGTTGAGGCGACCTCCACCTTCCCGCCGCCCCTCCACCCCCACCCCCTCCCGGGGAGCCCAGCGCCATTATACGTGTTTGCAATCATGTGAGCTGAATACCTTGGCTGGAAGTGAGCGGCGGTGGCGGCGTTCAGGAGGGAGGGTGGTGCCTGGTGGCTCTGGGAGGGGGGGGGTGGGGGGCTAGAATGAGTGTTTGGGGCTCCTCCTCGGCGGCGCTCGCTCGCTCGCTCGCTGGCTCTGAAATGCGCGGCGGACGATCATAGCGCCGGCGTGTTTAGCGCAGCGGGAGGCGACGCAGTCGAGTCGGCGGAGGAGACGCTGCAGCGGGAGAATGAGCAAAATACATACATTAGGGACGCTCTGTATTCAGCACACACCAGCCGGAGGGGGGGGGGTGAGGGTGAGGGAGGGAGGAAGGAACAAAAAAAAAAAAAACTCATTTCAATATAAATGGACATGGAAACATCCTGCAGGCCTCAGAGCAGCTCTGCCGGGAAAGTCACCATGTCCATGTTGCTGTTTTTTTTTTTTCGTTTTTCCCGTCACTGAGGAGACTCCCCTTCCCCCCCACCCTCCCCCCCCACCTCCTCACCTCCCTCCCTCCTCGCCATCGCAAGGCAAGGGGTTTTTTTTTTTTCTGCAGTGAAAGGAGCCCTTTTTCCCCCCCCGTTCTTTTCCTGTTTCCTCTCGGCTAATCAGACATTGAGGAACATCTCCGCATCAGGCTCAACATCTGGGGCCTGGATTGATTTCCAGTAAGCAGGACAGCAGCGGTGGGTGGGTGAGGTGGGAGAGGAGGAGGGGTCCGCAGCAAGCGGCTGCCGCTGCTGCCGCTGCTGCTGCTGCTGCTGCTGCCGCTGCTGCTGCTCCTGCTGCACGCTGCCAATCTGGCGCGGTGATTGCCGCCACGCCGGGTGTTTTGATAGCAGGATGCAGCAGCCGGCTAACCGCTACATATCAATCCCCTCCTTTCAGCCCCCGGGGGCTTAGCGGCCGCTCGCCGCCACATCAAGGAGGGGGGCGCGGGGGGGTGGGGGGGATTGGGAGGGGGGGCTGGAGGGAGGGGGGGGAGAATTGCCCAGCGCCGAGGAAAAAGCAAAGCAAACTGCTCTCACTTCATCCGTGACACTGAAACCAAGACGCTGCTGCTGCTGCTGCTGCTGCTGCTGCTGCTGCTGCTGCTGCTGCTAAACCAGGGGTGGACAAACTTTTTGACTGGTGGGACCACAATGGGTTCTAAAATTTGACAAAGGAGCCGGAGCAGCAGCAGATGGATGGAGTATTTTGGTGACAGGAAGAAAAAATATGACATAGAATATGTAGAAAAAATGTTGCTTTCATGTCAATTGAAAATGAACCATAGAAAAGTTATTGAAATGACACAATACAGTGATTTTATGACTTACTTACTACTAATATATTTTCTTCACGTTGCGGCGGGCAAGATTAAAAAGTTTGTTAGCGGGCTGCATATGGCCCCCGGGCCATAGTTTGCCCACAGGCCTGGACTAAACCCTCAACGCTCGCTTCACCTTTTTTCCCCGCCGACATGCGGCCCTGTAAAGGCCCAGACGGAGGTCACATGACCTCCGACCTATCAGAGGATTTGCTCATAATAGTCCAGTAAAAGTGCTGAAGAACAAGACGAAGAAGAAGAAGAAGAACAACAACAACAGCCACAACAACAACAACAGGAGACTCACTGCTACAATTTATACCACGCTAACGCTCTTAGCTGCTAGCTAGCTCCACCGTCAGCCACATATAGTCTGAGGAACCAAACCCATCAGAAAATGTTTCTGGTTAAGATGACAAAGCTTTGCCGACCTCTGACAATCTTAGCTTGCAGTGAGCTAGCTAGCTAGTTTGCCAGCTGGTTAGCAGGCTGCCACCCTCTCAGCCCAAACTGGCAGGATGATTCTCGTCTCTGCGATTAGCGCCGACGGTCACGTCATGCTGCGACAGCCTCCGAAGCCAAATGGAACATTGCTGACAATTAAGCAAACCTGTCACGCCGACTCGCAGTTGTCAGGAAACGTGAGTGAGACATTTTATTTTTTTCTTCTTCCTCTCTGTCAGCTCACCGACTCGTCTGTCTCACAGCCGCCTCTCCGGCAGTCAGCCGACTTTGAGCCGCTTCCAGCGGCACCGACGTGAACAAGGATTTGATATTCCGACGTGGCAGCAGGACGATTCCCAGTTCCGAGTTTTTGAAATGATTTTGACATTTGCCAAAAACTGTAAACAATAGTTCTGTCTAAAAAAAAAATTAAATCTACAAAAAAAAATTGCTGCATTTGACTGATGTGAGGGTAATTAAAATGTTGTTTTCAAAGATGATTTAAGAAGCAGCTTGCATCAGGATGCATTTAACACACACACTCACACAAACAAACGCACATCATCAGCATCAAGGCCGAACCTGTTGGCAGGTGACAAACTGCAAAGCCTGGAGAGACACACACACACACACACACACACACACACACACACACACACACACACACCAGCAGAAAAACTGGCCGATTAAGAATAGTAGGGGCGGATTTTACTTCATTTCAGAACACTTCAGAACGCAGCCATCACAGTCAGACAATATTATTATCAATATTATTATTTTTATATGTTTTGTTTTTTTTACTATTATCATTATTATTATCCCACATGACACATTCACTAAATTCAGCAGCCAAATCGCACAGGAGACGTCTGTTATTGCAAATTTCAAGACTTTATTTCAAGCTCAAAGAAACAAAAAATATATTCTGAGTAATGTAGGCACAAAAATGACAACACAACTCTGCAGATTGCAACACAATTCACACAACACCACAATTCAATTTATTCTCAAACACATTTAAAGGACAAAAAAGTCAGAGAAAAAAAAAACATCCTTGGCCGACACCTCCGGAGGACAAATCTGTGTGTGTGTGTGTGTGTGTGTGTGTGTGTGTGTGTGTGTGTGTGTGTGTGTGTGTGTGTGTGTGAAGGCCGGCTGTTTGGAGAAATGACAGGGGTTTTACCGTCGAATCCCTTCAGCGGCCCACTGACACATGGCCGAGGATGGAGGGAGGTGGGGGGCGGAGGAGAGAGAGAGCGAGAGAGAGCGAGAGAGAGAGAGAGAGAGAGAGAGAGAGAGAGAGAGGGAGAGAGAGAGAGAGAGAGTAGACAGCCAATTTGGGAGTAATGCAACTAAAAACTGACAAGTGTAATTTCATCCATCTGGGCCGATGTGTAAAAAGCGGCGCTCCGAACATTCCCCATGATTCCCCCCTGATTGATCTCACTCCCCCCGCCCCAACCCCTCCCCCCCCCACCCTCTCCCACCACCCGCTTCTCCCCCAAACCCCCCCCACCCGGCCTGGAACACCTATTATTAGCCACGAGCCTAATAGCAGCAGGATGGCTCAGCGCTCTCCCAGGGGCCAATTCTCCGGTCATCTGCCCCTCACTCACCGCAGCTGTGGAAACCAACCGGAGGAGAGGGGTGGGGGGGTCGGGGGGGGGGGGGGGGCTGCAGGGGTGAGGAGTGGGAGCGAGGTTGAGGGGACAGAAAGAGAGGAGTGGAGTGGGCATGAAGAGGGATGGTGAGAGGAGGAGGAGGAAGGGGGAGAGGAAGGGGAGGGGGGGTGACACACAGGGGGGGTGGGGGGGCGGGGGGGGTCACGAGAGGAAAGGTGGGCGTGATGGAGGAGCCCAGCGGTGGATGCCAGGGAGAGGAAACAAAGAGGAAGAGGAGAGAGAGAGAAAGGAAGGGAAAAAAATTCAATTGGGGGAAAAAGTGGAAAAATGGAAACACACAACAACACAAATGTTATTCCGCTTTCAAACGACAACTATTGCGTTAAATGTTGTTTTCGTTTTTTTGTACCCGAGGAGGTCGTGATGCTGCCCAAAGATTTGGACTCTAAATCAACACTGCAAACTTTTTTTTTTAACCTCCTCCTCCTCCTCATCCTTGATTGATTTGATTGATTGATCAGTTTATTGAAGTGTCAAACACCCTGATTGGTGCCCGCATGGCCTCATTAGACACTGACCAACACATTTTTCAAGAATATTCCCACAATTACACCCCAGATAGTGCTACTACCATACTACTTCTATTGTCAATATTAGATATCAGCAGATGACTTGTTGCGGCGTAGTGAGTGTAGACCAGGGCCGGCAAACCTTTTGTCTGGTGGGGCCACAATAGGTTCTAAAATGCGACGGAGGGGCCGGAGCGGCAGCAGCTGCAGACGGATGGAATGTTTTGGTGAGCATCCTCACAGGAGGAAAAATATATAATGGGATATAAATGAGCTTTAATGTCCATTGAAAATGAACCAAAGATAAGTTACAACAAAATCAGTGTCTTTGCAAGCCCAACGGAAATTAGCTCTTTATTGAAATGAACTACAGCTATTTTGTGACATACTTGCTATTAATATCATTTATTCAAGGTCTGCGGGCCGGATTGAAAAGCTTTAATGGGCCACATACGGCCCCCGGGGCCGTAGTTTGCCCACGCCATGGTGTTGATGCTCCCATCCAATAGTGGAAACCTTTAAATCTGCTCCCTGCTGCATCCTGCAGGGGGCGCTACACTGAGACCAATAGTTGTCAGGTGCTTACTGGACTCAAGAAGTCTTAATGAAGAAAAGCAACGCAAGCCGCCACAAGAAGCAGCAAAGGTTGAGTGTTCATTTCCTAGAGGACACTGAAAACCACAACAACATTGCGTTCCAGCGTTGTGTGCAATGTATCGCACAACATTCATCGCCTCATACTGTCCACAGAGAATCAGGAGAATCGGAGCGCCTCCGTACAAATAAAGAAAAGAAATAAAATCACACCCCACACACACACACACACACACATCACGCATTTCTGCTGCGTTAACAAACCTGATCAGACAGGAAATTGCGGTGCTGTCAGACAGTAATAATCGATCCCAGAGCTGCTGCCAAGGTTACACGTCAACGTCTGGGAAGTTCACCAGAGAAGAAGAAGAAGAAG
>CM020502.1:30631443-30673943 GCA_009823395.1 Thamnaconus septentrionalis | reverse complement strand
CTTTTTTGAGAGGAGAGGAGAGAAAAAAAAACACACACGCGCATACACACACACACACACACACACACACACACACACACACACCACAAAGTAAATAACAAGCCGACGATAATAGCAAGGTAGCAAGTTTCTGGTGGCGGGGAGAGAAAAAGAGGAGAGAAAATTGAAACTAAACGCCGCGTTTAGGGCCGCGAGCATTTTTGATAAGAGGATAATTGAGGCGACACTGGCGTATAATTAGAGAGTGAGGGGGGGGGATGGGAGAGGGGGGGGCATAATTTATGCTATATCCACTTTTATTCCGACCCTCCCCAAAATAAAACCTTTCCACAATCATTAGCGGCGAATTGTCCTTAATTTTATAGCTGCAATTTGGTTAAAGTGTGTCCACTGTTCCAGTGGGTTGCCAGGTTTTTTGGTGATTGCAATACTTTATTTGTTAATTTATGAATTCATTTTGGTGGTGGTGGTGGATAAAATATTATTTGAATAGTTTTTTTTTAATTATCATTATTATTCCTTTTTTAATTTACTTTTTAAAGGAATATTCTCAGCTAATATTGCAGCTACGGTGTAATTGACACATATCTCGCAGCCTATCAGGCCTCAGATTACAGCGGCGGATAAAAGACACTGTCAGTGTATCCCGGTATCCACCCTTCCATGTGCAAAATAACCTATTGTACCAAAGGCATATTGTTATTTGACGTGTGACGTACGCTGTGTTTTGTGTGTGTTGTTTTTTTTTTGGTGGGGGGCTGGGGAGGGTTGTGTCTGCACGTCCTTAATCATATGGTCAGTAGCCCCCCGGAAGGAACGGGTGGTCATGATATGTGTTTGAGGAGGTAGGGAGGGGGTTGATGATGGGAGCTGATTGGCTGGAATCACGGCGAAACCCCTGAAGGAACAGAAGAAATTAATAAATATTAAAAAAGAAATAATAATTTTAAAAAAAATCAGAGACTTGGAAAGTAATGAGTGAAAATGATTAAAATTGTGTTTAAAGGTGGAGGCTGCAGGCCTGGTTCTAATTGTTTCTTGGGAAAAAAAAAACAGCAAAAAGAGCAGTTCCACCTGTTTCAGGAGTTTTCTTTACATAAAGCAGATCATCCCCAGGGTGGTTTAACGCCGTAATTATTGCTTAGCAAAAAAATCCCATGGGGATGAATGTGGACTGGACGGGTGAAGAGCATCACATGGGAGGGATAAGAGTTGTTTCTAATTCAGAATTAATGGAGATTCATGGTCAAATTATACTTTTTTTTTTTTGTAATTGAATTTGAAAAATCTAAAAATCCATTTCCTTCCCATAGCATTTGGCTTTGATGTGTTTTATATTTGGCTGCAGAGAGGAGATACAGGAGATGCATATATATATATATATATATATATATATATATATATATATATATATGCACACACACACGCACACACGCACACACACACACAAAGGAAAAAAAGAGAAATTCACGCACTGCTGCCTCAGCAGCGCAAACAAAGTGCGCACTGTGCGTTGAGCATCGTGCAGCATTTAAAGGGGGCTCATTGGATAAAAAGGGACTGGGGGCGGGAGAAGAGAGGGGGGTTCAGAGAGAGGGGGGGGAACGAGTGGGGTGAGAAAAAAAATAAAATAAAATAAATCGACGGTGATTCTTCAAGAGCTTCTCCTCTTTTTTCCCTGAACCTTCTCTGTTGCAAACGACGCGGCGGCGTCTTTCCCCACCACATATCACTCTCACCTCCACCCCACCCCCCTCTCGGGCGCGTGCACGCGGCTGCGGTGAGCGAGAGCTGGTCAGGTGGGTTAACTCCAGACGCTTCGAGGCTCCTCCGTGCGTGTGACAGCCGCCGCCGCGAGCCGTGATGACGTCGCGGCCCCACGGTGACCAATCGGGAGCCGCTGCCCCTTCGGAGACGAACCATTTTTACTTGTAGCGTCTGCGCGAAGTCCGGAGGAGGCAGCGGCAACGATTTTTTAACACAATTCACTTTGGCTGAGAGGGAAAAGAAAATCTATCCACCTTTTTTTTTTTTGCTTTTTTTTAAGTCTAGTTTCTTTTTTTTTTTTTTTTTTACTCCCTCGGTGTTTTTTTGGGGGGGTGGCTAAGTATATCCGCGTCGAGGGAGGAAGGATAAGCCCAGGAAAAGGTGTGTGTGTGTGGGAGGGGGGGAGTTCGAGGATATAATTTTTTGGGGGGGGGGGGGCAAAGAAGAAAAGAAGGAGAAGAAGAAGAAGAAGAAGAAGCAAAACCCGGGCGTTAATATCGGTTTCTGTGTGTATGCATAGTGGTGGGGGAGGTTGCATAGTGGGAAAGAGAGAGAGAGCGAGAGAGTGGGGGGTGGTGGTGGTGGTGGTGGTGGTGGTGGTGGAGGGGGAGAGACGGCCGCTCTGGATCTTGGGAGAGAGAGAGGGGGTGAGAGCTCTCGAGGCAGAAAATTCGATGATGACCATGAGCGCGATGGCTGACGGCGGTGTGGAGGCGCAGGACTCGTCCAAGTCCGCCTTCATGGAGTTTGGGCAGCAGTCGCAGCACGCACAGCAGAGCCCCCCGCCCGTGGCCGGCGGACACTACCAGCTGCACTGCCTCCACTCGGCCGCCGGCACCACCACGCACCCGCACCCGCACCACCACCACCCGCACAACCAGCACCAGCACCAGCACCACCAGCACCACCAGCAGCACCAGGACGGCTCGCCGTACAGCAGCAGCACCACCACCACCTCGGCCGCCGCAGCCGCCGCCGCCGCGGCCGCAGCAGCCGCGGCCGCAGCCGCCGCCGCCAACACCTACAACCGCCCGCTGCCCTACCCGTACGTCAGCCACCCGCACCACAGCCCCTACCTGCCGGCCTACCACAACGGCGCGGGAGGACAGACGAGGTTAGACGGCGCAGGTAAGATTCCCTTCACGCCGCCAGAACCACGTCCGTCCCCGGGTGCCCGGGTCTCTGGGCGCCCTGGGTCTCTCTTCCCGGCTCGGGCGATCTTCATCTCTGAAGCCTTGCAAGCGGGATTCAAGGCGCAGAGAAAAGCCGTGCGTACAAAAACGGACCCTGGATAATTCCTGGTGCAGTCCTTCAGTTTTGTTTTTTGGTTTGCCGTCCCGGTCATCTCCCTCCAAGCAGCACCAGAACCACCAGCAGCAGTAGCAGGAGCAGCAGCAGCAGCAGCAGCAGCAGCAGCAGCAGCACACCCCTCCTTCCTTCCCTCCCTCCCTCCTTCCTTCCTTTCCCACAAAAACCTCGCTTTTTAATGCTGTGTGATCACCATCATCTTCGTCATCGTCGCCGCCGCCGAAGGGCGACCAACAGCAAGTCTACTCGTGGAAAATTAGGCGCCTCTGAATGTTGTAATTAGCATTTAATTGACGTGTCATTACCAGCAATATCCTAAATATGACAAACGCGAGAAGGACTGCGGCTGCGGCTGCTGCTGCCGCCGCACGTCACAGAATGTCAACGACCACCAGGCTGAAATTCAGCATTTGTCTCCGAATTCACCCCTTTTCCTCATTTTTTATTTCTAATTTTCTTGATTGTTATTCTTATTACTCTTATTACTCTTATTATTATTATTATTATTATTATTATTATTATTATTATTAATAATAATAATATTTATTATTATTATTATTATTATTATTATTATTATTATTATTATTGTCATTATTGGTAATAATAATAATAATAATAATACATTTTATTTTATTTTATTTTATTTCTTTATTTTAGTTGACGAGGACGCGCCGGGTGGCCGAACGACAATAATGACCGTCGTCTGTGTTTGTTGCAGAGCAGCAGAAGACGACAGTGATCGAGAACGGCGAGATTCGCTTCAACGGGAAGGGCAAGAAGATCCGCAAGCCGCGCACCATCTACTCCAGCCTGCAGCTGCAGGCGCTCAACCACCGCTTCCAGCAGACACAGTACCTCGCCCTGCCGGAGCGCGCCGAGCTGGCCGCCTCGCTGGGACTCACGCAGACGCAGGTACGAGGAGGAGGAGGAGGAATGGCGGAGGCCTTGGTGGTTTTATTAGCACCGCGGCTCTTCATGCGAAGCGTTTTGCATGCAATTGTTTAAATAAAAAAAAAAAGGGGGGGATAAAATAGGGGGAAAAAAATGTGGAAACGGTGGCTCATTATCTTGCTGTGGGGGGGCACAAGAGGGTGAGGGTGGGTAGATGGTGGGGGGAGGGGGGGGGGGGGGGGGGTAATTTCCTTCCAATTCTCTGCAATATGTCCAAATTTATTGTGCGTAAAATTACCCAGCAGCACATCCTGCAAAACCTCAAAAGCTCACCCCCCACACCACGCCCCCTCCCCCCACTCCTTTTCTCCTCCCTTGTGGTACACCCAACCCCCACCCCAACCCCCTTTCCTCACCCTTCCCTCCACGGCTGCTGCAGGTGAAGATCTGGTTCCAGAACAAGAGGTCAAAGTTCAAGAAGCTGCTGAAGCAGGGCGGCAACCCGCTGGAGAGCGAGCCGCTGCCGGGCTCCATGTCGCTGTCGCCCCGCTCGCCCACCATGCCGCCCATCTGGGACGTCTCGGCCTCGGCCAAGGGGGTGAACATGGCGGCCAACAGCTACATGCCGGGCTACTCCCACTGGTACTCGTCCCCGCACCAGGACTCCATGCAGAGATAGACTGGCCGCAGCTCGGAGGTTGAGGAGGGACCGGGGGAGTCCGGGGGGGTTTGGCGGGGTTCCGGGCCACCCAGCAACCCCCAGTACCCCCCCCACCCACCCACCCACCTTACACCCTCCGTCTTTCCTGCTGTGCAGTTTCCACGTAGCCACAGACTAGATTTTCTTTTTGGGAGGGAGATGCAGATGCTGAGAGACTCTCTGATCTCCTGCAGTTCTTCTTCTTCTCCTCCGGAGGATAAAAGCAACCAGCAGCAGCTGAACTGAACTGAACTGAACTGAACTGAACTGAACTGAACTGAATGGACCTGACCTGAACTGAACCGAACTGAACCGAACCTCAGGCGTCCGAGGCTGCAGGGACGCGGGGATTCTAACCATTTCTGGCCGGACGCGGCTGTTCAGCGGCTCCCACCCACCCACCCACTCATCATCAGCCCCCTCCCCTCACCCACTCACCCCAACCCGGCATATTTATTATGCTTTCATCCGTGTCAGCATACCAAATATTATCAGTGACATTTCGGGGGCCGCGAGGGGACAGACGCCGGCTACAACCTGGAGCCACGCTGGGACTCCCGGCTGCGTTTCCATTTCCTTCTCTTTCCGTTGCTCCACCACATCCACCACCTCCACCTCCTCCCACCACCACCACCACCACCACCACCATCATGCAAAACCAAGCAAACATTTCTGTCTGTAAATATAATCTGCAATGTTCGTTGTACATACACTTTTTATGTTTTGTCAGATTGAGTAAAAGCGTGAAACTCAGAAACAGCTTCCTCACTGTTTGGCTGATCATTACTATTATTATCATCGTTGTTATTACTATTTTAAAGAAAGTAATGAAACAAAACAGCAGGCCCTTTTTGCACCATATTGGAGCAACATCACGCCACCAGAAAAGGCCTCATTTCCCACCACCCGCGGTGCGCGTAAACTCATCACAAACGCGCAGACAAAAAAAAAATGCTCATGTGAGAAGACCAAGTTAATGACGGTGCTAAACGGCCCCCCCTCCCCACCCCCAAAAAAATAAAAGCCCCTCTATTCATTTGAGTAAACATTTAAGAAATGCCCCCGAAAGGCGCCCCGCGGCTGATGAATATAGATTCATGAAGAAGAAAAAAAAACCGCACTCGAGAACCGGAGGAAATTAACTTACCCTGCCCTGCCGCCGCCGTCTGCATTCACCTCCCGAGACATTTGCTCCAGGTCCAGCTCGCCTCGTCGCCCCAACCCCCCCCCCCCTCCCCGACCCCCCACAACCCCCAAATTATTGCGCGTATTGACAAAATGTTTTCTCGCCTCTCTCCGTCCTAATGCGGGGCCGCTAAATGCCAAGCGCGGCGGGATCGATGCGTGAACAAAGCAGCCAGCTGCAGCCGCGTTCAATATGAAGGAGATATTTGGGACAATTTGTGGGTTTTTATCCAAGTGAAGCTTTTTTTTTTTCTCTCTCTCTCTCTCTCTCCTCTCTGCTCTCACCCACCCCCCCTTTCCATTCTCATAAATGCAGGCATAATTAGGGTAATTTTTGATGTAGCCCGCTGATTACAGCGTTTTTACCGTCAAAGATAATTACCTGTAATTTTCCACCACTTTTAATACTAAAAGGCATCTTTATTTGGATTTGAGGTAGCACAGATGGAACAAAAGAGGAAGGGGGGGAGAGAGAAAAAAAATTATTCCCTTATTCATATACAAATTGCCGAGAGGATTGAGCACGCGGGATATTATCTGAAATTACGCCGCTGAAAAGCTTCCATGCAGCAGCTGTCTGCGCCACGGATGTCCCAGCGGCGCACATACAAAAACCCGTACCTGGGCCCCCCCATGCACACACCCCCAGCTAAGACACATCGCCCCCCCGCCCCCCCTTTTCCTCCCCTACTATCGCTGCGGTCCCGTGTTGCGCACCGCAGGCTGCAGGGAGCCCCGGAGCCCCGGAGGAGTAAACATCAACACGGCTCATAGTGGGAATCAGTCGGGTGGCGCCTTCAGAGAAAATGTCATCGTGCACTGTTTGAATGAAAGTGTTGAGAAAGAAAAAAGGGGAAATGGGGGGGAGAGAAAAAAAAACCCACGGAGGAAAAACAACAAGGTTTTTGAAGAGCTGAATCTGTCCGGAAGATTGATGAGTGATGGATCGACCGGTATCTGGCTTCGATTACTAAACCTAATTGAGATCACACAGTGCAGACAGCTGAAAGGACTGTGGAGGAAAAAACAGCACAAGAAGGTGAGCAAATGTAAAAAATAAATAAATAAATAAAAAAAGATAGATAGATAGATAGATAGATAGATAGATAGATAGATAGATAGATAGATAGATAGATAGATAGATAGGGGTGCGGAGGAGGGACGGACTGATGTGTCAATCACCGTGTGCAGTGTGTAAAGAAGCATCAAATGTCCGATGCGCCTGAACGCACCATATCCTGCACGCTAAACGCACCACCGGCCAGCCGCGGCCGCAGCAGCCGCAGCCGCACCTCCGCGGCACCAGCTCAGCTCAGAATAGCAACTGTAGTAATAATAACGACAACAACAATAATAATAATAATAATAATAATAATAAAGGAACGGCACCTTCTCCACAGCGCCAGTCTGTCAAACACGCGGACACACACAAAACACGTCAAACTTTCTCCCTCCACAAACCTTAAAAAAAAAAAAAAGGTCAAGTTCACGCAGAGAGAAACCGAAAGAGAGAAGAGCCACAGAGAAGAGGACCGGCTCTTACCTCCTCCGGGTCCTGCATTGCACCACAAGCCAGACTTCACCGGGAGGGGGGGGGAATAAACTCCCCGAAACGCGCCGCACACGCTCGCCGCCGCTGCGTGAATAAGCAAATCCAGGTGGGAAAGTGTTTGAACGCCGCGGTAAAGCTCTTATATATATTGCCTGCAAAATTAGCTGTTATTACTGTCACTGTTTAGCGACGGCGAGCTCTGAGAGAGGGGGGTGGTGGGGTGGTGGAGGGTGGGGGGGGCGAGGAGAGGGGCAGGAGGGGAGAACCCCCCCCCTCCTGCAATCAAGAACCAAAAGCGCATCTTTGCAAATTATAGGTAATTGTCAATGTCCAGATTATGATAATGGCGGGGCCCTAATCCTGCAGAATAATTATTGTCAAGTGTTACAGTCGAGGCCGTCCAGCGCCGCTAGCTGTCGTGATTTAGACCCGTTTTGCAACAAAAAAAAAAAACAACAAAAAAAAAACCACGGGTGAGTGGAAAATATTCGGTTGGAAATAAACGGGGGCCTCTCCATGTAATGGCACCGCTACTGCGTGCGCGCGCCCGGCAGAGAGACAGATAGACAGACGGGAGAGAGAGAGAGAGAGAGAGAGAGAGACGCTGGTTGTGCGTGTTTGTGTTTGTTTATGACAGAGAGCGTTAAAGGCCCAGCGCGCGCCACCGCCGCCGTCGCCGCCAAAAGGCCCTGCGCGTGCATGGCAGAAGCCAGCGTGCTCGAGCCAGGCGCGTGCGCCTGTGGTTTTATTCTATTTAATTCATTTGTTTTTATTTTTACTGGCTCGTGTACGCACAACGTAAATAATAATCCGAGTGGACAAATAACAAAATAAATAGCCTCAATAAATAAATAAATAAAACATGGGTGAAATAAACAACAGCAGTAGCGTGCAGGGGATATTTGATCGTGTGTGTGTGTGTGTGTGTGTGTGTGTGTGTGTGTGTGTGTGTGTGTCCGGAAGTAGAAGCTGTGTCAGGTGGAAACGGTGGCACATCACTGGCGTGGTGAGTGAGGGGGCTTACACATTTGGTCTATATCATGCTGCGTGTGTGTGTGTGTGTGTGTGTGTGTGTGTGTGTGTGTGTGTGTGTGTGTGTGTGTGTGTGTGTGTGTGTGTGAGTTATGCGGTCAACACAATCTGGTGGCGTTTTAAATCTTCATTATTTCCCCACAGTGGCGTTATTTGTTTTGCGGTTGTGGCTAATGACACGCTAAAACTGCGGAGGATTGTCATACCTTTATTCCTTTCTCCTGCCTTTTTTTCAACCCCCTATTTCTTTTTTTTTTCTTCCCTTTTGCATTTCCCCGGAAGGTGGGCCGTGGCCGGGAGTGTCAGCGCTCTGGAGCCGCTCTCCCCCCCCCACAGGAATGCGGATTGTCTCGGATGTGCGTGCCGCCGCCGCCCCCTCCCAGACCTTCCCCTCCCCCCCCCCCCCACCCCTGCCTCCTCTCTGCCATTCAAAGCGGCTAATTGTAGGGCTTGTGGGGGGGGGGGGGTTAGCAAGCAGGAACGTCTGCAGACGTTTTGCTGCATTTTTCTTCTTCGCAGACGAGCTGGAACCGAGCGAGACTCCTGCCAAAAAGGAACTCAAATGCCATAATTGTCTGAGAAACAACGCGAGCAATAAAGTAATGGTGATTTTTTTTTTTTTTTTTAGAAGAACCCAGAGAGGGAAAGTCCTCTTTAATTCAGACAAACTGCAACCAGATAATAAAAAATGGCGTCTCACGATACAAACAATTTAAACTTAACGTTTTGTGGCATTATTAGAAAATAACACTTTGGCGCCACTGCATTAAATTGACATTAACTAAATCACTTTACACGGTTCTGCACCGCCGCGGGGCAAATCCGACAACTCAACTCTGCAGTTACAGTATAATAGCCTGATTGGGAGAGACGTCGCAGCCTTGTAATACAAATTTACGATGTCATTATTTCCATTTAACTTAATTTGAATTAATGTTAGAAGAGCCACAAATTTGCACGTTTTTACTGTAAATCACCGCTATTCGAGCGTCGGCCCACATGAGGAAAGACGCACATGGTTTCAGGCCCCCATTTAACAGCATTTACCCGCGCGATGAAATGTAAAAAAATAAATTAAATAAAATAAAAGCAAGAAAAAACAAGAGAAAAAAAAGCGCAAATCACGGACCAAGTTCACAAATTGTGACTAAAATTGTGTGTTGCAAACTACGGCGACGGCAGCAGTGATTGAGGACGCGGCGGCTCACCGCCTTGCATTCATGCGCGAGTCTTTGCCGTGATTTTCCCGTCTAAATAATTCAAGATGCAAGGCTGGAGGTGCCCTCACACTTCCAGTGTGTTCGGTTTTTTTCCATTTAAACGTTTAATAGTCTTCCGCAAGAAAAAAATGCAATAAATTACATGCACACATTTACACATTTTACACGTATTCTTCTAATAGGACCGTCATCAAATACATTGCATATTCCTCTGAAATGTGAACACGAGTCCCATAGAAGGTGGGGGAGAAGATGCGGGGTGGTGGTGGTGGTGGTGGTGGTCTGGGGTTGGGGGGTGGAGGGATGGAGGGAGAAGACTGGTTCGGAACGGCAGGCAGGCAGGCAGGCTGGAGCTCCGCTGCTCTTCTCTCAGTATAACGTCCCCGCTCCCAGAGCCAAAGAGTGCGGTATCGAGTTGGGGCTCTGCAGGTGGGAGCTGCTGTACCACGAACCCGGCGTTTCCAAAAAGTTAGACGGCGTGGCGGCGATGCTGTGCTGCTGCTGCTGCTGCTGCTGCTGTTGCGCCTGCAGGCTGTGCGGCCTGGACGGGCCCTGCGTGTCCCACACGGCCGGGGATTGTGGAGAATTGCACGCCATGGGGTCGCTGGAGCTCGGGCTGTGCTCCGGGGGAAGCTCGCCGTTTTTCATAATCTTCTTCAACTTCGACCTCCGGTTCTGGAACCAGATTTTCACCTTGAGAGCGAGACAGAAAACAAGACCGTCAAAAATATATACACATAGAGATTTTTGATTTTTATTTTGCGAAAAATTCCACAGAAACTTGCAGGTATGGATGAAGCGCTGTGCGTCAGGACGCGCATGAACTAATTATTGCTCCTCGTGTACGAAGCAACTCAAACATTAACATTGAAATATCCATAAAAACAACAACAACAACAACAACAAAAACATCCCACCTGTGTTTGCGTGAGACCCAGCGAGGCGGCCAGCTCGGCTCTCTCCGGCAGCGCCAGGTACTGCGTGTTCTGGAAGCGGCGCTGCAGGGCTGCCAGCTGGAAGCTGGAGTAGATGGTCCTCGGCTTCCTCACCTTCTTGGGCTTCCCGTTTACCATCCTCACTTCGGGCTCGCTGATCTCCTTTTCTGTTTTAAAAAATGGGGGGAAGGCCACTGTGAAAAACAAAGCAGCCACCTTGCACGTAGCCTTTTAATTGTGTGTAAAAGAAAAATAATTACAATAATATAAAATTAAAACGGATTTCAAGCCCGCATAATTAATGTTAACGTGTGGAGGAAAAAAAGCCACACGCATCCACTTGAAGCAATATGGGTTAACGCGATTGTTAAAATGAAATTAAATAAACTAATAACATTGCGGTAAAACGCACATTTTTAAAATATAAATTCAAGAATTAGCTTTCAGCATTTTTTTTTAATAGAGATTATAACAGATTTGATCGTTTAAATCATTTTGCAACTCGATTTAAAAAAAATCTAATCAAAACAAACAACCGCTCGGAAGCCTCACTATTAAGAAAAAAAACAGACTGAAAGGCTCCTCCCGGTAAAGACAGCATGCAGGGCCCGTACCTTGCGGGCTCGGTTGCGCTTGTACTCGGCTGTAAGTCCCGGCGTACTGGTGGTAGGCGGAGGTCGTGTACGAGCTGTAGTCGCCGTAGCTTTTGGTCGAGTAGTTCCCTGCGGAGCCGTTGACGGCCGGATACTGGTACTGGTACGTGTTGAGCGGCTTCCCGTACGAGGTGGGGCTCGGCGAGCAGTAGCCGTGAGGGACCCCGGCGGCGGCGGCGGCGGCAGCGGCAGCGGCGGCGGCGGCGGGGCTGTAGTAGCCCGAATCCGTAGCGCTCGACTCGGGCAAAGTGGGGGATTCCTGAGACGGATGGTGCATGGTGGCGGAGAGTTGGAAGGAGCTCTGGAAGTCGGCGGGTTTCACACTGGGGATCCTCCGGTCGAATACTCCAGTCATAACTCGGGAAAAGGCGCGCGTTTCGATTTCGATCGGCGAGAAAACGCAACAACAACAAAAACAAACAAAAAAAAATGTAAATGAAAAGAAAAAAAGGGGGGGCAAAAAATACAAAGCCTCGGCGGTGTGACTCCAAAGTGAAGCGTGAAAAGCTACACTGACATGGTCGAAAGGCTGCGCTCTGCTGAAGACTAGCGCCAGCCCCGCAGCAAAGACTTGGTTAAATCCTAAATGCTGCTCTTACGCACTGCAGGGAGGATCTGGTTCCATTGGCCGCGGCGTGCGCACACACTACAGCTACACCCAGTTCACTCCGCTACACCCAGTTCACTCCGCCAGCAGCTTCCTTACCGAGGGGGTCGGGGGTGGGGGAGGGAACCACCCGGGCTGCATTGTTGCGCTTTTATACGCGATCAATCAATGGGGCTAATTAAGCTGTGGGTGTTGGGATGGGGTGGCATCTGAAGAGAAATAAATAATTGGGGATTGCCCCCAACCCCCCTGGAAAAAAAGGCCTACTGCTTAAAAAAAATAAAAAAAAAATAAAAACTGACCCCCTCTATCCCCAAATTCCCTTTGTTTTTATTTACTTCTTAACGCGTTTAATAGAAAATAAAATGACAACATAATAGTGGCATTACAATGTAATAAAATAAAATAAAATACCATTTAAATCACATGATGAACTCGATAAAATGTTTCAATCGTGTCACATAAATAAGCAGAGACAGAATAATCTAAACCAGACCCGCGTTTCAATCGTCATGTGGGCTAAATCAAATTTACTACTGCTACTACGAGGAGAACAAATTGTCGAAATATGTTTCGCGCCATATTAAATCAGCTCTAATCACATCCAGTATTTTTATTTATTCCTATTAAATGTAATATTTTATTTTTATTTTTATTTTTATTTTTGCAGAGCTCAATTTTCCTCCTTAAGCGAGACCCCCCCACTCCCTCCCACCTCCCTCTCAGACTCACTCCACTGCTCTTTGACTGACATATTTAATAGTCCACAAACTGTCCAACTTCCTCATCCGGATTATTAAAGATTTTAATCTTATCTCGTATAGTCTAAAAAAAAAAAAAAAAAACTCGTGCCGAAAGCGCCAAATCAATGCATTGGGTGGTGAAGGGCGCCGACCAGTGGGGAGACTGGTGAACCGCGTTTTAAACTCGGCCGGACCTTAAATATCTAAACTCTAAAACTAACTTCACTAATCCACGATGAACATACAGTATACCCGCACAAACTGCAAAAATACTGTATATGTAGTCAATAAGTGGGACGGGATGAATAAATAGAATGGCTGGTCTTACTGCATGAAATCCAACCGTATGTACAAAGATAAACAATTAAATATAATATATAACAATATATACGAAACAGTCTAAACTAAGCAATGTGAGGTGTAAGTGACAATGGAATGAAAACGAAGACAGAAGAAAAATAAAGGAGTCAGTTTTAGTAGAAATGTCACGACCAAACAGTGCAACCACTGATTTGCCAACTGTGTCTGATTCAAATCAAGTTTGCAAAAAGGGGGGGGCGGGTATGAACCAGTGAGAAGAAATTACTTGATGACGAATCAAACAAAAATGACATTAGACGAGGAACCTAAAGCGTTAGGAAGAAACTACTTATATTGTGCTTCACATTGGAAATATTTGCTGGGAAATGTTTGTGTAATGGCGCCATCGTCGGGACACTATATGAATGGCGTCTAATTCAAATGTGTTTATCTCTTTGGGTGAATAACTAAACATTGTCAAGATATCAGTAGTTTTTGTTAAACTCTTTTCGAGAAACGTTAGAATCACAAACATTTTATTGGCACGTTGTGTTTTGTCAGTTTTTGTCACTGGATTTTGGTCTTTTACCTGACCCCGGAAGTGCTGTCCAAAGCGGCGGCATCGAGACGAGGAACACCTTCCTGTGCGTCGTCTTGTTTGTTGACACGTTTATAAACTTGTGTTTTTTGTTTCTCCCGGACGTTCTCACGTTACGGGAAAGTTCCTTAACTAAAGAGATTTGTCGGGCACACGGCGACGCTGAGACGCGCAGCGGCGTTTTTTCCCGCTTGTCAGGAAGAAATCTGAAACCCCGCTGCTTTCCCTCCATTTGAATTCGGGGTCGCCGCTGAAAGCGCGCTACGTGCGTGGTCACGTCACCAAAGAGGCGCGCCAGCGAACAAGAGCGTTCGTTTCTTCTTGTTGTTCTTCTTTGTTTTAGGCGGGTGGAAACCAACTTGATAGACGCATTACCGCCACCTACAAGGCTGGAGTGTGGAATGTAGTAACTACTTCCCCCTTATCTGTATGTAATTAGAGGGGGTTGGGTGGAACAAAATATAAATGCTCTTTATCAATCCCAAATTCTTTGGAAATTTAAATAAGTCACGAAAACACTTCTGTTGAAGGTTAAAAACGAGAGAAAAAAATCGATTACCTTTTGATTTCACGCTAAATGCTTTCTGTTGTCAATATTTTAAAAATCATCAGACCTAATACCAGTAGAGACTTGTGTATGGAGTTGGAACAACAGTTCAACGTCACTCACTTTAAAAAAAACAACAACATATGATTCAGTACAACAGCAATAACTGATTTAACGATCACGGCGTATGTGGTTCGTATAATACAACAGAAAAAGGTGCAATTAACCGTAATATTTTAAAAGTTCTAGGCTACTGGCGAGAAGTCGTCCAAACCGGAAGTAGGTGGGAGGGCCCTCTCTCGGCCGGCTTTGCCCTCCTTAGTGCTAATGTTCTTCGCTCGGCTCCCGTTTTGTGTGTGTGTTGGGGGGATGGGGCCGTGCCGAGGATGAAACACTCCAAATATTTACCACTCGGATAACTAAAATATCTGTATTTTTCTGTCCGAGGTTTCGTCTCCCACTCCTGTAGCTACCGGGACTTTTCGGCCACGTATGAGCTTGTGCGGAATTCGGCCCAGATAAAGCGGAGTGTGTCCATACGTCCACGACACACGCTTAAAAAAGTCGACAAAATGTATTCCTCTGCTGGTGGTAAGTGCTTCGGCTAGCGACTTAGCATCGGCTAAGCGATGCGGCTCGCGGGAACACAACCTAGCATGCACTTGTGGGAATTTGTTTTTGTCACCCGCTGCCTGTTCGCTTCGAGTTGAATTGAGCAGACTGGCGTTCTGTTATTATCATTCGTCGCAGTAATTTGATGGAGAACATGTCGTCCCGGTCTTAAGTTGAGGCATTAGCCAAGGGGCAGGCTTAGCCAGCGTGCAACAACAAGATGCTGCTACTGCTGCTGCTAACCGAGTTAGCTTCAGCCGTGGCTCGTCGCCTAACTTGTTTAGTTCGCCCCCCTCTTACTTTGAATTTGCACAAAACCCCAAAGTTTATTCGATGTGAACAAGTAAACTACGCGCCTTTAAATGCACTAGACTTTGTTCCCATTCTGTTCGGATTTAATATATAGTGCAATATTGTGTGATTTTTCAGCTGCCAACCATGCTATTTAATCTCATCATCAATCTTAGCCACGACTAGCTTGATCTGTCCAAATTTTATGTGCTAAATTAAATTAATTGTCAACGGCCGTTATGACCCTATTTAAAGAAGACTCTCATAAAAGTTTGTTGCCATTACAAGGGAAAAAAAGCAATCAAAAAGTCTGAAGTTTTCATAACAATCCTCAATGTTGTATAAATATGTTATAGATGTGCGCGTAAGTTCTCTGCGAACATCACAATCTGTTTATGTCAACCTTAGCTCCCATTTGATCATTTCTGAAACCTGTGCAAACTGAAGCAGCGCACATTTCCCCCAAATGTTAAACTGTGCTAAGCTTAAATTGGAGATTTGTTTGTGTGGGGTTTTTTTTGCAGGAGCTTTATTATTAGCCATATTGTATGAATTGGCACGATGAAGGTCTGCTATCAGTGCAGACTGGGGCGGCTGCAGCTGGGGTTCCAGTCTACGCCTGTCCGCTGTTGCTTCTGTTTGTTCATTGATAAGAGTTTGTAGAAAGTTGTCCCTGATTGTGTCCGACGATGTTGTGCGAGTGATAAGAGAAGCCAGAGTGGGCGTCTCGGTGAAATGTAATGGCAGTGTGAAAGAAAAGGGAAAAGAAGAAGCAAAATGATCTCTTATCTCTGATCGGGTAGAAAATATTTCTAAAAGTTCGGCTTCATATTTGCCAGAACTGTATTTTTTATTTTTACTGTTTGTGTGTATGTGTGTGTGTGTGCAACTATTTAGAGTGTTAATTACTCTTCTTTTTTTTGTGTGTGTCCCTTGTAGCTTCTGAAATGCCTGAGGGAACCCGCTCCACTGGGTCACCAAGCTCTGGTAGGACTTTTGCCATATTTGGTGTGCAGATAACGACTAACTCAACTCGTGTGTGGCATTTCTAAAGAGTTTCACTTAAGAGGAGCGTAGTTGATGCTATTTATGACTGAATTACTGCGGCACGCACCAGTGTTTCTGAATGGATTCACTCACTGGAGCTCACCTCATTGCGCCCGCTGTATTTATATATCGCTCCACTTTATGGGTGTTATTCTGTTTGACCAAGCAGAGCTGGAAAGCTGAGATAAGGCAGCTGATCTTGGTGGGGGTGGGATGGAGAGCGTCGCTCTCGCTGGTCCATCTGAAGTCGCAGATACGGGGCCTCGCCGTGCGCTGGGCCGAGTGCTCGACGGAAGGAACAGATGGACAACATGCAAAATCTTAAGACAATTTTTGGAGACGGGCTGGAAGATTGGAGTTTAATGAGGGGCGGCCGAGAACGGCCACAATATTCCTTCACTGCAATAATGTGTCTGAAGAAAACGGGAAACAAAAAACATACCAGACGGCGCATTTCGCATAGAGGAGACCGCCAGACGGCTTCCTTAAAAAATGGCGATGCAAGATGGCAGCTAACTGGGAGCTTATCGCTCTGTGTGTGCTCTTATTTATATGAGAACCGTTCTGTGGGGAGGAAAACCAAATTCGTGTTTTTGTACTACGAGTATACACTTTTATTAATGTGTTTATGGGCTGTATGTGAAGCTTTTACCTATATAAAAATCATAAGTCAAGGCAAATTCTACATACACACTGAAACTGTAAAGCAAAAATGAATCCAATTAGCACAGAACACAAAATAAAAGTGCATATTTTACAAGAAGCTTTCTGTCTTTACCTTTTACATTTTTTTTAAATAAGAAAAATACCAAATATTTAGCATGTTTTCCTGTGACTTCTTCGACATTTCACAGTAAAGTTGTGCCTGTTGGGAGAACCTCTTTTCTTTTTTTCTTTTTCTTTATTAATCCGTGTCCAATCACCTGCTTGCCTCAGATCCCCCATCTTCCCCGGTGCCAGAATATGTGTTCAAGCCTCCGTCGCGGCCAGACTTTGGCACCATGGGCCGGACAATCAAGCTGCAGGCCAACTTCTTCGAGATGGAGATCCCCAAACTGGAAGTCTACCATTATGACGTCGACATCAAGCCTGACAAGTGTCCCCGCAGGGTCAATCGGTGTGTGTTTACCCTCCTCCTCCTCCTCCACAGACTCTTGCTGGATCTGCCGTCAGTTCGTCTTTGACGTTTGTCTTCTCGCTTGTGTTTTTTTTCTGTTGTTCAGTGAAATTGTGGAGCACATGGTCCAACACTTTAAAACCCAAATCTTTGGCGACCGGAAGCCGGTGTACGACGGCAGGAAGAACCTCTACACGGCCGTGCCGCTGCCCATCGGGAGAGACAAAGTAACTCATCCTAGAATAGAATGGAATGGAATAGAATGGAATAGATTGCCTTTATTAATCCCACACTGGGGAAATTTGCATTATCACAGTAACAATATCATGCAAAGAGAAGGAAAATTGTATTAATTAAAAAGATTTGCTTTCTCTATTTATAGTAAGAAATAAAAAAAGACAAAATTATGAACGGTTGAATTATTGACACTTAATGCTGACATAGAAATCAGTGTTTTTATTGCACCTTCATGAAATGTAAAGTGGCTAAGAAGATGATCTCCTTTGTCTGGACTTTTTGAACTCTTTCCTCGCTGCTCTTCTCCGACCCGCCCACCCCTCCCTCACACAGGTGGAGCTGGAGGTGACCATCCCAGGCGAAGGCAAAGACCGCAGCTTCAAGGTCTCCATCAAGGGCGTCTCCTGCGTCAGCCTGCAGAATCTGCACGAGGCTCTGTCCGGACGGCTGCCCAGCGTGCCCTTCGAGACGGTGCAGGCCCTGGACGTGGTCATGAGACATTTGCCCTCCATGAGGTACAGCAGATGTCAAATTCCTGATATATCTCGGAATAAATTGGGAGGATTTCCTTTGTCGTTTGAAGTCGCGCTTTCTTGGACGTCTGCCCGAGTCGGAGTTGTTGGAGGGTTGGATTGGGTTTAAAAAAAACTGCGACACACCTGGTTGTTTGTTGCAGGTACACACCAGTGGGCCGCTCCTTCTTCACCCCCTCAGAGGGCTGCTCGAACCCCCTGGGTGGAGGCCGAGAAGTTTGGTTCGGCTTCCACCAGTCGGTCCGGCCGTCCCTCTGGAAGATGATGCTCAACATCGACGGTGAGCTCATCGACTTTGGTCTCTTTGAGAAGCTGTGTGAGGTGACGGTGCGTCTCTGAAGCTGACCTTTCTCTCTCTCTCTCTTTGTGTGCTCAGTGTCGGCCACTGCGTTCTACAAGGCCCAGCCTGTCATTGAGTTCATGTGCGAGGTGTTGGACTTTAAAAGCATCGAGGAGCAACAGAAGCCGCTGACGGACTCGCAACGCGTCAAATTCACCAAGGAAATCAAAGGTGAGCCGCTCGGAAAAGCCACTGGATGCCACCGTTAAACCATTCAAACCAATTCAAATTCAAAACCACAACCTTAAGGACTGCTTGTAGACTCCTATGAACACATGAAATAAGCTTACTTCCTGTGCACTATGTCATCTGTGGAACGATTGCGTGCGTCTTTTTATTTCAGGCTTGAAAGTGGAGATCACCCACTGTGGGCAGATGAAGAGGAAGTACCGAGTGTGCAACGTGACCAGACGACCCGCCAGCCACCAGACGTAAGGCGCTGTCGCACCTCCAAGCAGATCAAAAACTCTCTCTCTCAGAAGAAGAAGAAGAAGAAGAAAAATAATCCAGCGTCCTGCACGACCTCACTGACCTTCTGCTCTCTGCCACCCCTCAGCTTCCCTCTGCAGCAGGAGAACGGCCAAACCATCGAGTGCACCGTCGCCCAATACTTCAAGGACAAATACAAGCTCATGCTGAGATACCCGCACCTGCCCTGTCTGCAGGTGGGCCAGGAGCAGAAGCACACCTACCTGCCTCTGGAGGTAAGCAGCAGCAGCAGCAGCAGCAGCAGCAGCAGCAGAAGCCGTTGCAGCTCTGATCACTAACAGGAGTTGAAAGCAGTGTTTTACAACCTTTTTTGAGCCACGGCACATTTTTTACATTGAAAAAAAATCCCTTGACGCACCACCAACCAACTATATTAGCCTAATGATCACAATATTGTCTCCACGTTTATTTCCACTCACTAAACACTCGCATAAACTTACTGTTTTTTCCTCATTTTCATCATCATCACATTGGATTTGTGTGTCTCTCTGCAGGTGTGCAACATTGTGGCGGGACAGCGTTGCATCAAGAAGTTGACCGACAATCAGACCTCCACCATGATCAGGGCCACGGCCCGCTCGGCTCCGGACCGCCAGGACGAAATCAGCAAACTGGTAAGAAAAAAAGAAGAAAAAACACTTAAAACAAAACAAAAAAAAATGCAACACGGCGACACGCAACTGCTGATCCTGCTCCTGACAGACTTTGGAACTTGCTAATATGCCAACAAACACTCCAACACTCCGACAGAGCAGATGTTCTCTCCCACACACACACACACACACACCACACACACACACCTGTTTATCAGAAGGTAGACTTTAGGAAGTTACACACACCGACACTTTGAGGACCTGCACCTACTGTGCACTGTGACTAATATTGATGTTTGATTTTAAAGGGACTGGATTGCAATGAAAACATGTTGTTGTTGTTGTTTCTATTAGCTATTGTTCACTGTTATCAGCTTTTGACAACGAAGGGGAGAAAAAAATTAAAGCCTTGAATGTTCTTTTGTGTTAACTTTTTTAAAATACTTTAAGTTTTCCATTATGCAAAAATGTCTTATTCTTGCAAAACAAAGTAACTGAAATAATAAAGACAAGCAACGTAATAAATAATTAAAACATTAAAAAAAATTATAAGTAAAATGACTTTAGAAAATAACTACATATTTAAGGAAAAAAAAAGGGGACGCAGCAAATGTTACATTGTGGCACCATTGTAGGTCACTGAGACATCTTTAACATTGTGCCTAGACAGTTCTAGCACTGACCATTGGACCAGTTCAAGTCTTTATACAAGTTTGTATTAACTTTTAGTTTTTGTTTTTTTAATTTTTCCTTCCTTCCCCTCAGATGAGAAGCGCCAACTTCAACACGGACCCGTACGTGCGGGAGTTTGGTGTGATGGTGCGGGACGAGATGACGGAGGTCAACGGCCGTGTGCTGCAGGCGCCCTCCATCCTGTACGGAGGCAGGGTGAGTGTCCCCCCCCCCGCCCCATGACCACCACCACCACCGCTGCCGCCGTGCACTCACCTTCTCGCTCCTCCTTGCAGAACAAGGCGATAGCCACGCCCATCCAGGGCGTGTGGGACATGAGGAACAAGCAGTTCCACACGGGCATCGAGATCAAGGTGTGGGCCATCGCCTGCTTCGCCCCCCAGAGGCAGTGCACCGAACTGCTCCTCAAGTAAGTCGAAGTCGACCTCGCGTTGGAAAAGCCGCCAAGGGCGATGGTAGGCGTGTCCTAACGTTACCCCTCCTCCCCCACCTGTCCCAGAGCCTTCACCGACCAGCTGAGGAAGATCTCCAGGGACGCTGGGATGCCCATCCAGGGTCAGCCCTGCTTCTGCAAGTACGCCCAGGGGGCGGACAGCGTGGAGCCCATGTTCCGCCACCTCAAGTACACCTACCAGGGTCTGCAGCTGGTGGTGGTCATCCTGCCGGGCAAGACGCCCGTCTACGGTGAGTCTCAGCCAATCACAGCTCCTCTCCATCCTCCTTTTCACCTCCTCCCTCTCCACCTCATACTCCTCATCATCTTCTTCCTCCTCTTCATCCTCCTCCACCACATCCTCTTCTTCCTCCTCCCCTTCCATCACATCCTCTTCCTCATCCACCACATCCTCCTCTTCCACCACATCCTCCTCCTCCACCTCTTCCATCACATCCTCTTCCTCCTCCTCGTCTTCCACCACATCCTCTTCCTCCTCCTCCTCCTCCTCCTCCACTTCTATCACATCCTCTTCCTCCTCCACCCTCCTCCTCCTCCACCTCTTCCATCACATCCTCTTCCTCCTCCTCCTCCTCCCCTTCCACCACATCCTCTTTCTCATCCACCACATCCTCCTCCTCCACCTCTTCCATAACATCCTCTTCCTCCTCCACCTCACATCCTCTTCCGCCTCCTCTTCCTCCTCTCCCTCGTTCACCACATCCTCCTCCACCACCTCTTCTATCACATCCTCTTCCTTCACCTCCTCCACCTCACATCCTCTTCCTCCTCCACCTCTTCCATCACATCCTTTTCCTCCTGCTCCTCCACCACATCCTCTTCTCCTGCCTCCTTCTCCTCCTTCTCCTCCTCCCCCCATCAGCTCTCATGGTGTTGCTTCCTCCTTGAATGACCTTTGCCCTCTCCTGCTGCTGCAGCCGAGGTGAAGCGTGTGGGCGACACGGTGCTGGGCATGGCCACCCAGTGTGTGCAGGTGAAGAATGTGCAGAAGACCACCCCCCAGACCCTCTCCAACCTCTGCCTCAAGATCAACGTCAAGCTGGGCGGAGTCAACAACATCCTCCTCCCGCAGGGCAGGTGAGCTGCTCGGCGTCACCACGCCTCCTAGAGGCCAGCCGTGTGCAAATACTTTGTTACTGTACTTGTTCCTGAGGACGTTTTACTTTTACACCCTTCATTGATTTCATGTACACAAATATCTTTAATTTCCACCCTTACATTTGGAAACATTTACTGTTTGTTTTTGTGCTTAAAAGATACTAATAAGATATTAAACTGTAATAAGATAAAAAAGATATTAATCCTAATTTATTTTTTTTAACCGTGCTTTTACTAAAGTACAGACCTACTTACTTACCTAGGCCTTTGTATCCCTTTCACAACATAGGCCCTTGATACTTTTGCCACCTTTTGTGTGTGTGTGTGTGTGTGTGTGTGTGGTTGACACCTGTGGTTTTTCTCTCCTCCAGGCCGTTGGTCTTCCAGCAGCCTGTCATCTTCCTGGGTGCTGATGTGACTCACCCTCCTGCAGGAGACGGCAAGAAGCCCTCCATCGCTGCTGTAAGTGACCCCACACACACACACACACACACACACACACACACACACACACACACACCACCAGGAATCCCCTGACCTCGGCGTTTCCCACCCCTGCTCTGCAGGTGGTGGGCAGCATGGACGCCCACCCCAGCAGGTACTGCGCCACGGTGCGGGTGCAGCAGCACCGGCAGGACATCATCCAGGACCTGGCAACCATGGTGCGCGAGCTGCTCATCCAGTTCTACAAGTCCACGCGCTTCAAGCCCACCAGGATCATCTACTACCGCGACGGCATCTCCGAGGGCCAGTTCAACCAGGTGAGGCTCAGGACGAGAGCAGCAACTGATCCCTTTTTTTTTGTTGTCGACTCATCTATTGATTTTTTTTTTCCATTAGTCAATCAATCATGTTTGTATTCTTTATTTCTCACCACCTATTTTGCACTTCTGTTAAACCTAACTTGCTTAAATCTCCAGTCCTGTGTTATACTGTTGTACTCTGAACACATGTGTTTTTTAAGAATTATATTATACTAGATTAGATTTAAATAATGACACCTAATACATTTATCTGGAATGTAGTTTTATTTTTCAGCATAAGAAAATATCATAGGTGTCTTGCGTCACAATTTAAATATTATATGCAATTTTTGTCACAGTTAAATACCTTCAACAGATTTCTTACTACTTAGATGTCAAATTGATGCACCCTAAAAAATCAGTTGATCAGTGATAAGTGAAAGAGTTACATTTCAGTTTCAACGCTGGTATCGACAGGCGCCGTCATTCATTAATTCCTGCTGTGAAGCACACATGTACTCAAGTGAACTAGCGGTTTCCCAGCTAGCTCGTGCCACAAACGAAAAAACGTATTATGTGCTTGCGTCATAGGCTGATGGTTGGTAAGTATGTAATTTTAAAAAAAAAAAAAATTGGTTGCCTATGGTACTTGCTGGTGCTGACTTGGTCCTTTTCTTTCTCTCTCACCTGCTGCGGGTCCAGGTGCTCCAGCACGAGCTGCTGGCCATCCGAGAGGCCTGCATCAAGCTGGAGAAGGACTACCAGCCAGGCATCACCTTCGTGGTGGTGCAGAAGAGGCATCACACCAGGCTCTTCTGCATGGACCGCAACGAGAGGGTCAGTGTTTGGCGTGACTGACGGTGGGCGGGCGGGGGGTTGGAAAATTTGTGACCAAAGTGAATTTTTTCCACTTTTGTGCCTGATGGACTGACGATTGTTTTCCAGCGATTGTTGGTCGGTGTTTTACAATGAGAATGACCTTTCAAGGGTCCAGTGTGAAATATTTGGCTTGATTTGTGATTTTTATATTGGTAAAAGCTTAATGTACTGCCCAGAAATGTATAAAAAAACAACTAAAAAAATATAAGAATATACATTGATCAAGGGTCTTGCTCCCAGTTAGCTGCCATCTTGTACTGCCATATTTCTAAGGATGCAAATGTTGCAGATTTTTACAGCATACAGGCTGTATGCTGTAAAAATCTGCAACATTTGCATCGTCTCAGTCGTGCGCTTAGTCTGCACGCAGTGTTTTGCAGAGCACCAATCTTCTCTAATTCAGTGTCGGCTAATGCTAACTGTGTCAGAATGCTAACTTAAAACTCTCGCCCGATGGATCTGTGCTTCGAAGGCTGTCTTTCTGTCGCAAGTCAAACAATGCCTTTGCGTCCCTGCAGGTTGGAAAGAGCGGCAACATTCCCGCCGGCACCACAGTCGACACCAAAATCACTCATCCTTCAGAGTTCGACTTCTACCTGTGCAGTCACGCCGGCATCCAGGTGAGGAAGCCCGCAGGTTGTAGCCCTGCCCCCCCCCCCGGCAGCTGCTGATTGGTTGGTTAGTTGACCAACTGATCCCCTCTTCCCCCTCCCCCTCCCCTCCGCAGGGCACCAGCAGGCCGTCTCACTACCACGTGCTCTGGGACGACAACCACTTCTCGTCGGACGAGCTGCAGGTCCTCACCTACCAGCTGTGTCACACCTACGTGCGCTGCACGCGCTCCGTCTCCATCCCGGCGCCGGCCTACTACGCCCACCTGGTGGCCTTCCGGGCCCGGTATCACCTGGTGGACAAAGAGCACGACAGGTATGTAAAAAATAAATTAAAAAAAAAAATGTACAAAACGATCTCCGCCCACTTTTGTGAGAGCTGATAAGAATTAAAAATCGATATAATTAAAATGTCAAATAGTTATTATCTATTATATCGTATATCAGTATGCCTGTCAGCGACTGCCACAAGTTTCACTGCAGTGCAAACACACATTCAACAAAACTGTCACTTACATACATGCATATGCAACTGGTATCGGTGTCGTGGTAATGGCGCACATTCTCCAAGTACTCAACTCAACAGAGTATTCAACTCCGATATCGGTACCGATAACCGATACTGGTATCGGTATCGGTACATCCCTAATATTTAAAATATTGTTATTGAAGAAGAAGAAGACCTTTATTGATCCCACTGTGGGGAAATCTACATAATTACAGCAACAACAAAAAAAAGGCTACAGTGCAAAAGGCCAAGAATTATATTAACTGAAGATATAGACAAAATTAAAATATCTGTAGGTACAGAAAAATAAAAAGCGAGATATTTACATATTATTCATTCCGATACATCCAAGAGAGTAGATCTCAGTGTTTGCGAGCCAATAATCATTCGGAAGCAACAATCTAAAAAGCAGCTGCTGATTGGCTTTCATGTGATGTAGGCGGGAACTAAAGACACCGGCAAATTTTCAAATGAAAATTATTTGGAGGAAATCCTGATTTGAATCGGCAGTAAAATGGGGAAAGAACTATTGTGCTGTCTATGCAACAATTTATTTTTGTTGTTGTTAATGATGTTCCAGTCTGTTTCCGGAAAACATTCTGGAACTGGCATCAAAACCGAGGAATCGGAATCGGCACTGCGTCGAAAACATTCGGAATGGTACTCAGCCCTGGGCCTCTGAGCCCGCCACCCCCTCCCTCCCTCCCTCAAGAATGTGGACCCTCACCACAGTCTCTTGTCCCCACCCCCCACCCCACAGCGCCGAGGGCAGCCACACCTCAGGCCAGAGCAACGGCCGGGACCAGCAGGCTCTGGCCAAGGCCGTGCAGATCCACCAGGACACCCTGAGAACCATGTACTTCGCCTGAGCAGCAGCAGCAGCGGCAGCAGCAGCGGCAGCAGCAGCGGCAGCAGCAGCGGCAGCAGCAGCGCCACCCACTGGTCTGGGGCCAGGTGACCCACACAAATGCAACCCCCCTCTCCCCCAACCACGGCCCCTCCCCCTCCTACCAGCGAGCAGAGCTGCCAGTCCAACCGGACGTCATCGTCGTCCACCACTGTTGTTACTTGAGCCTTCGACCTTTGACCCTTGACCCAAAACAAGCCAGCAATTAGACTGTAAGATGCAAAAAAAAAAAAAAACAAGAATCTCTCCCTCTGGTGGTTTTCAGCGGGAAGAGTTTTTATTTTATTTTTTATTTTATTTTATTTTTTCCAATGTTGTGCATTAAAGTGTGTTCAGATTTGTTTCTAAGAGAGGAAAAAAAAATTAGTTCCAAATTGTGGAAGGTGAAAAAAGACGTTGGTTCCACCCAGTGAGGGCGGAGTCACGCCCGCCCCCCCCCTTCTCTTGCAAATGATCAGCCAATCACAGCCAAGTGCACTGAGCTGGGCGGCGCCTGTCAATCAAGACGGACGGAAGTGCCAACTGAGACCGCCCCTGCCCGCCCCCCCCCCCCTTTAGCCATTTTTTTCCAAGCCCCACCTCCTCTGCGGGGGATGGGTCATCAGTATTTGACCCTTGACCCCTTGACCCCTCCCCCTCTTTCAATGGCAAATACTGGCATTTTGTTTTGTTCTTTTAATAACAATTCTACGCCCTTTGCCCTGGTGGTGGCGCTCTCCTCTCCTCCTCTGCTCTCCTCCTCCCCTCACTGGTCGAGGGTTGCGCCAGGCGCCCCCCAGTGGTCTTGCCAAGAAATGTTGGGGTTGGGACTGGCTCCCAGAGAACCCAGGAGAACCTCACAATGTTTTCTGAGCCGCTTTCTCTGTCGCGATGGAGAGATTCTCTCTCTCTCTCTCTCTCTCTCTCTCCTTGCCACCACTCTCTTTCTCTCTCGAGTCTCTCTCTTTTGCCTCCAATCTATTTTTTGAGTACAATTTGTTTTTCCTCCAATCATTTTGTTTCAATTGTGATTTCAAGGATGATATTGTGTTTCATTAGATTTCTTTTCTTTTCTTCTATTTTTTTTTTTTTTTTAAATCTTCCCTTTCTCTTGTTTTGTGTCGCCTCCTTGTGGCGTGTCTGCGTGTTTCGGGGCGTCTGATTGGATGAAGAGCGACGGCTGCAGCAGCTTTTTTTGTTTTGTTTTGTTTGGGTTTTTATTTTTATATACATCTCTCACTTGATCAAAATACAAAGAAAGGAAGAAAGGAAGAATCTGGTTGGTGCTCCAGGAAGCACAAAAGCAACACAACGCTTTGGTCATTATGCAAAAAGGACTTTTTTTGTGAGTCTCTACACTTTGTGTGAATTTTTTTTTTTTTATCTTTCAGCCGATGATGATGATGATGATGATGATGATGATGATGATCTTTTTTTTTAATTCTATTTTTTTTTGTCTTGTACGCGACCAGTTTGCCCTCCTGGGTGCGTTCTAATCGCTGAACCAACAACCTTCACACAAAGTTCAGATCCTCTCTTGCCTTTATTCCAGAGACTTTCTACAGCTTATTAATGATTAATATTATTATTATTATTATCATTATCATTATCATTACTATTATTGTAATTATGGATGTTTTTTCCCAAAACCAACCCCGCCGGGCTGCTGTTACAAAGTTGCCCGTATCTCCTAACTATGCATCACTTTGAACCAAGAGGTTGGGCCGTGGGGGGGGGGAGGGGCATCTCGTCATGAATTAGGCTTGTGTGGTTGTTTTTTTTCTATTTTGTTTTCTTAGAAATAGCCAACTAGGATTTATTTTATTTCATTTTGTACTTTGTTGTTTTGCGTGTTGCTCGTCTTTCCTCTGTGTTTTCTTCCCCCCCTGCCAGAGTCTTGAGGGCTCACTAGGGGGCGGCGTAGTATTTATGTGGTCATTTGTTGTTGTTTTTTTCCTTGCCTGATAATTGGCTGAAGCCTTTGTCTCTCTCTCTCTCTCTCTCTCTCTCTCTCTCTCTCTCTCTCGCCGCCAAACAAGATTACAAATGTTTTTACGCGATGACGGTGACGAAGACGGTGACAACTCGCTCTGTTAGAAGCACAAGCGGAGGTGCAGGTCGTGGCTGTAAGAACCATCTCAGTTCCCCAGGCGCCTTTGCTCTCCCCCCCCACCCTCCCTCTCTCTTTGTCTCTCTATCTTTATCAGACCCTCCCTCCCACCTCCTCCTGCTCCTCCTCCCCCCTCCTTGTAAACTCGACTACAAATCTGACTGACTGTGTTTGTTGGGGCATTCTGAGAGGAAAGAAAGAGAAAGAAAAACCAACAGAAAGAAAGAAAATCAGCTACTTGATATTTTTACTGTTCTGATGTCGCTGTTGTTCTGACGGTGCTGGTGGAGCAGCAGCGTGTCAATCTGGATGCACTTTTTTTCTGGGCTTTTGTTTTTTTTGTAGTGTTTGTCGGTGCGCAGTGTGCTGGTGGTGGGAGGGGCTTCCTGCCCTGCGCGACGCTGGTGTAATTGCATGGAAATGGCCCAGTGTTCTACCTCTTGTTACCTGTTAAAGAGTGATGGTAACATCGCAGCGCGGGCCATTTCTGTATAATTACCCCAAAACTTCCCCACCACCACCACCCAGCCGGCCAGCCAGACAGACAGACAGACAGACAGACAGACAGACAGCCAGCCAGCCAGCCAGGCCAGGAGCAAAGGCTTCTGGGACGCTGTGACACGTCTGCGCTCAGTTTTGTGAGTCTGGCTCGTGTGTGTGTGTGTGTGTGTGTGTGTGTGTGTGTGTGTGTGTGTGTGTGTGTGTGTGTGTGTGTGTGTGTGTGTGTGTGTGTGTGTGTGTGTGTGTGTTTAACCTCCCTCTACCCCGTTAGTAGTTGCAACCAAATGTTTTTGTTGTTTTTTTCAAGTATTTGCATTCACAAACGCTCTCTTTCTCTTCGCTTTTCCTCGGATTCTATGCACCTGTGAGCTTTTCCCTGAGACACCTGGAATTGCATAGAAAATCTTTCAATTTTTTCTTTTTTTAAAAAAAATCTTGATTATTATTTTTTTCTTTTGCACCTCCGTTTCTAATTTTTTTCCTTGGACACCTCGATTTTTTTCGGGTTTTTTTTTTCTTAAGACACCTTGATTTTTTTTTTTTCCCAGACGACTCAAGTTTATTTTTATTTCTTTTCTTTTTTTTTTCCTTAGCCACTTTTTTTTTTTTTTCATTTTCTCATTTCCTCCTCGCTGACATTTGAGAAACGTTTTTCTCGCCGTCAGTGCTGTTCGTCAGACTGTTCGAACCACTGGAGAGGAAAAAGTTTTTAAAAAAAAAAACGACCTGCAAGCACAAGTCGAAAGACAAGAAAAATTTTTAATTCATTCAGCAAAGCGTCGGATCACTATGTAAAAAGAAAAAAGAAAACAGAAAAACATGAAGATTCTATAGGAGTTTTGTATTTTTCTGATTCTAGAGCCTCCGTGTTTGGTAATAAAAAAAAAAAAGATGTCCTTTTTTATATATATCAGTACTGGCCAAATGAATCTGTGTGTGTGTGTCTGTGTGTATGGGGGGGGGGTTTACATCCTGGTGTCCCGTCGGCTTTATATACTGGTTTTTGCATGGTTGACCTTTTAGCAGCACCTTAAGATGAGCGAAATCACCACGGCATTGGAGAGGAAACTACACAATATATACATATTTGTTGGACAATTGTTGGGGTTTTTTTTTGCACTAAACTGAAAGAAATGGACATTTGTGGCCATCACTGCATTACAGGGGCGTTTTTCTGTTGTTGTTTTCAGGGTCAGAAAAAAACTTGCAGCTTTTCTTGACTAGTTGCTATCATTTTTTGAGAGAGAGAGAGAGAGAGAGAGAGAGAGAGAGAGAGAGAGAGAGAGAGAGAGAGAGAGAGATGATGGTTGGTCAGCTCATCATTATGCAAACCTGGGCGGTGAGGTTGAGTGGGAGGAGCCAATGTGTGAAAAGGTCTCGGTTGATTGGTCGGTCGGTTGTTTGCAGCTCAGACCAATTTATTATCATTTTCAATTTCCTCGACTGCAGCGTTGCAAAGAACAAAAGCGAGACTTGAGGGGGCGCCAGTGAGGCGTGAACTATACATATCAACATTCAGAGCATTTAAAAAAAAAAAAAAAAATCAGTTTTTATTTTCATCATCTTTTTTTCTTTTTCTTTTTTTTGGGGGGCAAAACTGAACTGCGCTTGTTAGAAACGAGCCAAATCAAGAATGTTTGGGGTTATTTTATTTTTTTTACTTCTGGACAAAATAAAAAGTGAGTGATGACGACCGCCAGCGAAAAGGCCGAGGGCGTCGCAGGATCACGTTTCACTCTCGACAACTGGCCTCTTTTTTTTTTTTTGTCTTCTCACATGTTGCATTTTTCATTATTTTTCCCCCCTGGAAACGGCCCCGGAGCCGCTGGTTTTGTTAAAATCTTTAAATGTCATATCAAATATAAGCTAATGTTGTTTAACGGAGCGGTTGTTGTTGGTGTTGTTGTTGCTCTTATTGTTTATTTTATTTTATGATTTGATGGCTTCGTTAATCCAACATCTCTTTGTGCTTTCATTCAGAAAAAAAAAAAACCCCAGTCGTTTCTCTTTTACGTCTGTCTGACCTTTGACCCCTCAGACGTCTCTGGTAAAAGAAAGTCAAAGAAAAGCTGGTAGAGTTAGAAACGTATTTTCCCAGTTCTTCTTCTTCTTCTTCTTCTGATGATGATGATGATGATGATGATGATGTACATATAGAGATTTCTAAAGGCTTTTTCTCTACCTGCAGTTTCTCGTCGACACACTTTTCGTGCGTGTGTGTGTGTGTTTTCCTCCTATTTATGGGCTTTGCTTGTATGCAGAAAGTGTTTTTTCTTAGACGTCGGCGACGGTATCATGGATGTTTAACTGGTTAGCGGCTTTCCTGTATTATTTGGGATTTGGATATTTCAGTAGCTGTGCTGGGTTTTTTTGTTCTTGTTCTTGTTGTCGCCATAACAAGCTCAACTTGTGTTCTGGTTTTAGTTTTCTCTGCTGTCGGATGATTGGTTGCCGTCTCCGTGACCTTTCCTTCCCGTTTGGTGATCATGCGATCTGGTCAAACCAGTCAAATTCATTTCAAATCTTCTCGTCTGGTTCCATTCATTCGTCCGCTGTGACGTTGATCCTTTAACTTTTAAAAAATTCAGTGCGCCGCGACGGCAGGTAAGATGGGGGGGAGAAAGAAAAAAAAAACGACACAAAACGAGTGCCTCACATCTGATGTTGTGCAGCAGGGGGGATTTCAAATGTTGCCCTCTGGTGGTGTTCCGAGAAATGACAGGCAGCAAAGTGTTTTTTATAACGAGTCTGTGGTCCCTCAATTTCAGAAGTGGTTTCCAGAGTTGCTTTTTGTTTGCTGGTGGTTGGTTTGTTCCCCCTCCCCCCACAACCAACAAGTTTATTAGACACTTTAAGATCAACCGAAGACACACCGCTGCCTCCGGTGGACATTTCAGCCTTTGGTTGGTAGGGAGGGGAGGAAGGGCTGTAGCTGATTGGACGACTGTTCTGATTGGTCCAAACGGACGCCGCTAGCCAGTCTTGGCTGTAACTCGTGAGAAAGTCAGTCGGTGACACCTTGTTTTTATTCCTTTTTTTTCCAATTAACCACCGACTTCTTGTCGTCGCAGTAACTCGGATTATTAATTTTCCAACTGGGAAGACGAAATGAAAAAAAAAAAAAATATACAATAAGATAAAACTACCTCAGAGCGGTTTTCAGGTGCTAGCTAATACTTGCCCTAATTTATATTGATAATGGTAATAAAAATTGTGAGATTGTCCTGACCAAACCAGTACAAAGCCAATCATATCATGCGCTTCACTTTTAATCTGTAATCATTTTAACACGTTGGAGGGGAAGAAAATAAAATAGAAGATGAATCATGTTCACATGGCCGGTTGCTTTTCTTCTATTTAGTTGGTTACGTTCTCTAAGGGGACCAAATCTGTTTTTTGTTTTACATAATCAGGAGTCAAAGTTGTGTTGTCAAAAAGTCAATTTTTTTTTGCATTTTTCTTACGAGACGTGACGCAAAATACAAGTTATAATAATAATAATAATAATAATAATAATAATAATAATAATAATAACAATTGCGTATCTGCAGATGTCGGCCACAAAACTCTTGATTCACTTTTTTTTTATCTAAAGCGCCGGCAGCACTGATGATGATGACGATGAAGAGGAGGAATGTTGGTGAGGTCAGCAGGGTGGATGTACAGCAATAACGTCGGTGTGTGTTTAGCTCCTGCTTTAGCCCCGGCTCGCTAGCTAGCTATCTGGCTTAGCGTGCTCCCTGTTGTAAGTGGGGACCGCCGAGCCGGCCGGCTGCTTCCTCCTCATCCGTTCACCTGCAGCTGCAATAATATCCGGGGTCTGTGGGGGGCGCTGTCGCTGTGTTTCACCCTTGACTCTGAGACATTTCTTGTTTTTTATTTTTTATTTTTCACTTTTTTTCATCATCTACAGGCCATAGGATGTCAAACTTTTGCATGTGACAATTTACAAAAGGGAATATTTGACATTTGAAGCAAACTTGAGCTTTGGCGAGTGCGTGGCGTGAACCTATCGGAGAAGTACACGGCCGAAGTGCGTGGCTGTAGTTTGTGTAGTTGAAAAATTGTCTTTCTAGTCGTCTTCTGTGCCTTTTGTCTGATCTCCGCATCTCCACCGGCCCCCACTACAGCAACAACTCTTAATATTATTGTTGTTTTTATTTTTAGTTTGTAGGGATTAGTGATTTTTTTCTCTTGAAACACAAAGGGTTTTTTTTCTGTCTGACAAAATTTGGCTCCCTGCTTTGTCACAATGATTTCAAAACTAATTTCGTTTTTTTTTCTTTTCTTCTTCTTCTTCCTCCTCCTATGAAAACATGCAACCTTTTGCAAGTAGATGCTGCATAGAACGATCAGTATTTGTGTTTTTTGCACTTTCAAAGCAGTCTCAAAAAAGGAAAAAAAAAAAAGAAAAGAAAACTGCCCACTCGTGGTCGGGCGTAAAGTTTTTAAAAACAAAAAAAAAACAAAAAGGTAACTGACGAGGTATTTTATGCTATCAATAGGAATTATAAGGAATTAATAATATGACTTTGAAGAGCTTTTCTAAAAAAAAACACCAAAAAAAACATTGATATATCTCTATATATTTATGAAGTACCTCATAAGCCTGATATATGCTGCATTGATTTTTTTTTTTCTTGGTAGTGTACTTCATGTTTCCAGTATATAAAATTTTAATCCCCCCTCCTCTTCCCACTCCTACCCCTCACCCTCCCTCGCCCACTTCTCTCTCTCTCTCTCTCTCTCTCTCTCTCTCTCTCTCTCTCTCTCTCTCTCGCCCTCCCCGTCTCTCTCGGGAGGTTTGAATGTCCCGCCAGGCTGCGCGTACTCGACATTCCACGACAACTCGTGGCCAATTTAAAACACAAAAAACAAAAATGTGTCATTTTTATGCAATTAATTTTTTTTGTTGTTTTCCTGTCAAAATCTGAGAATTTGTAGCCGCCTCCTCTGATTTTTTTTTAAGTGGCGTCTTCTCATTTTGTTTTTTTTTTTTTTTTTTTCTGTTTGTTTTCACCATACTTTCTTTGTGTGTGTGCGTGCATGTGCTTAGCCAAAACTGTGTTGCGTTAACTCAAACAGAGTGTGGTGTTTTTGGTGTGGTGCAGCAGGGCCACTGCAACTCGACTCAGGTATTGTCGATTCTATTTTAAAGGGCTGTAACTGCGTCTCCCAACCCCACCCCCCATCCCCAAGCCCCTCCCACCCACCACCCCCTTGTCTTAAAACAGCCTCGGCGCTGCTCGTGAGGCGTGTGATCGGCCTTAACAAGAACAAATGATGCACTACAAAGTTCTAGCGTGCACACCTTTCTTTGAGAGAAATAATAAAAAAAATAAAATGAATTTTTTGTGGTTTTTTTTTGTTGTGGTTTTTGTTTTTTTTCCCCCCGAGCATTCGCATCCGCAGCGCCGTATATATCTACCTCCTCTGAATGTAGGGGGCGTCCTGGAGTTTGGTCCCGCTTGCGACGTCTCTTTCCAGTTGTTGTTTTTTTTTTTTTTTCTCGCTTGTCTCAGTTTTGAAGAAAAAAAAAACTGACAATCATGTCGAGTCTTGACTCAAGAAAGTGGGAGGGGCTTGTGTTAGTTTTTTTTTTGTTTTTTTTTTTCATTTCCCCTGCATAAAGGTTCCTGCTTTGTGTGGTTGTGAATTGGCACCACCAGGGGGCGCCAGTGGGAACTAAAAGAGCTCCACCGTCTGTTTCGAGAGGCCCCTAACAGACGTCGCTCGCCCACTCTGTTGTGGCTGCAACGTAGGAACTGGTTTGAAGGTTCCTGCTTCGTTTTGTTTTAAATTGGCACCACCGGGGGGCGCCAGTGAGAACTGAAAACAAATAAATGAATTTAATCGTTGACCGCTGAACCATCTGTTTCAAGATGTTCGCTTGCTCGCGCGCTCACGGTTCCTGTTGTGGCTCGTTAGGAACCTGGGACTGGGAGGTCCCTGTTGGGACAAAATTAAGAACTAGACAAAAGTGGTGCTACAAAGGGGCGTGGGGGCCGGTGTAGGGAGGGGGCGGGCGGGTCTGTGCTCGAGTTCGTCGACGACTCCAGGGCGCTCCGACTCTTCCCCGCATTGGCCGTTTTTCATTTTGTACGTTTTTATTTTATTTTTTTTTTTCCGTTTTCATTTTCTAATCGCAAGCCATAAGTGGAGAATCAAAAGTGACCAAAGTCTTTAGGCGGCGGCAGCACAGCGCAGCCTGCTGGATTCAAACCTCCCTGCACCGTGTCAACCCCCGCCCTCCCACCCCCTCTCACTCTCTCTCTCCTCCCTTATTTAATGCACGACATGCCAAAACTGAATTTGCTGTCATTCCTGTTCTGGTGAGGGTCTTTTATTTCATTTTTTTTAAATTTTATTTTATTTTTCGCTGATTTACAATTCGTTGACATCCACTGCTTAAGCTCCTCCCCCTTGTTCATTCATTATTGTTGTAAAGATGTAAAGCTTTTGATTTCTATTTCACTTTTTTTTTCCTCCTCCTCCTCCTCCTAATACTTCTTTTTTTTTCTTTTTTTGTTTTGTTTGGTTTTTTTCGTTGTTGTTAACAAGTTATGCTTACAGACGACAAGATATGCTGTAAACCCTGTTAGGACATAATGTGAATACGTATCATTTAATCTAGTTCACTCTCCGGCTTGACTGTAAGTTGCGTTAATTAATAAATCAAAAATGTTTAAAAAAGAAGTTGTGCGTCACGCCCTCATTTTTCTGATGAGATTGATGAAATGAAGAGATTGACCTCACCTGGTTGTCCAGAACGACTGAGGTTTTGACGGACAAAATGAGGCAGATTCTTAGTGACCACCAGGTAAAGTTGCTGTTTTTATGTATTTATTTATTTATGTATTTTTCAATTCCAAACTTTTATTTAAATTATAATGAATCAGGGCTTTGGCATAATGCAACACTGAAGATCAGAACCACCGGCAACAAATGGGTTTTGTGTCACATTCACGTTTACAAAAAATAAAAATAAACATGAAGGGAAGCGACCGACCGCAGTGGACACAACAAAAGTAACGACAACAGTGTTTGTGGGCGGGGTTACAAAAAGTAATAATAATCATTACAATCACAGGATGGAGGCTGATTGGAAAAAAAATCAAAAACACTACAACACTATAAATCACCACAATGACAACAAATCTAACATGAGGACACGAGAACTAGAGCCAAAGAAAATTTACCAAAAACCGAAAAAAAAGAAAATTTTGATCTGGGAAAAACTGGTTTTGTTGCTCTTTTTGATCCTGTTTTCAACAAAGTTCAGGTCAACCTGCATCAAAGCACCAAAATGATTCAGTTTTTCACATTAAAAACCAGCTGCTCTCGGCGCTTGAAGATATTTTTTTTCCCCTAAGAGACAGAAATGCCCGAAAATAAAGGAGAAGCACAACAGAACCCGAACCAGAAGCTATAATAAATTAATACAAAAACTAATGTGGCTGCAACCAGATTTCATTATAACTTTTTTTGTGTGTGTGTGTGTGTGTGTGTGTGTGTGTGTGTGTTAAATTTTAATGAAATTGAACAGTGAATAGAAAGATCTTTCATAAAAAGTTATAAAATAAATAAGCACTCTTTCCCTTTTGAGGTTTTTTTGAGTAGAAAAAAAGTTTCATGTCGTGCAGCGACTGGAGGACGTTCATTTTTATCCTTGTTTTATTTCTTTTATTTAATATTATTATTACTAGCGGGAACCTCTGCACTCCTCTTCGTCAGCCCTTGTGGTCAGAAAACTCACTCATTCACTCTCTCTCTCTCTCTCCCTCACACACACACACACACACACACACACGTGTTGGTTCGGGCGACTTCAGAAGACCCAGTTTACGGGGACCCACTGGGACTCGCTGCACAGTTTGTCCACGGCGGCCTGCAGCGTCTCGAAGGCTTTGTCCAGGTTGTCGTTGACGATGGTCAGGTCGAAGTAGTGGCTGTAGGCCCGCTGGATCCGGGCGCTCTCGTCCACCGTCTTCTTCAGGTCCACATCCTGCAGTGGAGGCGGGGAGATGGACGGACAGACGGGACAGGTGAGGCTCCTTTGAAATTTGACTCAACCATAATTATTAATATTGTCATGAAATTTTGGCCAGCGATTTTTTTTTTTGTTGTTAAAAGGTTTGGCTGCATCAGAGGCCCATCTATATCTATATCTATATATATATATATCCATATATATATATATCTATACATGTATAAATATACACCCCCACTGAAACTCCAGACTGACTGGACCTACCGTCAGCTGCTTGGTGGTGATGCCGGCGTCCACCACGGCCTTGTGCATCCCCTTCAGGGTGTCGAAGTCGGGTGCCGCGATGAACACCACGTAGGGCATGAACTCGGCCGTCTTCAGCACCTTCAGGGCCTGGAGGACCGAGAGAGGGAGGACCAGAGGAGGAGAGAACCACAGCGTGAGGACCATCTGACCACCATCATGACCAACACCAGCAGCGGCAGCAGCAGGTAATCTCGACCGCCCGGCGGCGCCTCCTACCTGCGGGTTGACGTCCAGGATGCAGGTGCGGCCGGTGGCCACCACCTGGTGGATGGACTCGATCTTGGTGCCGTACAGGTTGCCGTCGTACTCGCCGTGCTCCAGGAAGCGTCCGGCCTTCACGTCTGCCTCCATGTCCGTCCGGCTGGTGAAGTGGTAGGTGTTGCCGTTGAGCTCGTCGTCACGCGGCCGCCGAGACGTGTCTGGGGTCACCAAAACAAAGTCAGGGTCATGGGGTCAAGGACACAAAAGCGTTGGGTGTGGAGAGAAAAAAAAAAAAGAAATAGAAAAAAGATTGGCAAAGCTACCAGTTTCAAAAAGCAAGCTCATGAAAAAAACTTTCTATCGTTTGGCCAGCAGGAGTCGCCACTGTCTGCTGCAAAAAGACTAAAAATGACAGAGTGGCTGGCAAATAGGGGGAGGAGCCTATGTACACCGTTACAAACTGGTTAGAATTTTGTTGTGTGTTTTTCTGAATTACTTGAGTCGCTAGAAAGAACAAAACAACCATTTTGTGTTTTGGATTGAATCCAAACACATCCAAATATGTAATGTTACGGTTTCAAAAAAAAACCTCGAGAAGCCAAACCTCTGTCGCTGTGGTTCTCAACAGGTTGAGTCTCAGGACACCCCTTTTTTTTATTTTTGAAGTGAAGTCACAACCCAAATTTATTCCACAGACCTCAAAATGACTCCACAAAAATAAAAAGGCTCGCCCATTTTCTATCACTTCTAGTCAATAAATGATTGAAATGAATTGTGTGTCCTGTGGGGGCGGGACCTACAGGGTATGGTGGTTCCGAAGCGAGTGGGGTAGAGAACCATGAGGCGGTTCTTCAGGCTGCGCCGGCCCACTCCCTGAGCACCAATCAGAACCAGCGTCTTCCTCTGGAAGGCCGGAACCTTCGCCACCTCCTCGTAGATCTGCAGCTCGTGCCTGTCAAACTCTAGTGGGGTGGAGGGGGGCGGGGGGGATGATTAAACTACATGACTGAAAAACGGTGTTTAAGCAAAAAAGTTAGGGACGAGGCACCGAACCTGCGTTCTTGGCCGTCAGGTACATCATCTTCTTCTTCTTCTTCCCAGCGATGGTGCCACACAAAATCCCTTCAGAGCAAATGGAATATTTATTTTAGTTTATATAGTATTTATATAGTTTTATTTTATATATATATATATATATATGTATAATGTATAATGTATAATGCATACATTTAGCTTTTTATTATATATTACAGATATAAGGTTTGAATTTGTCATCAACAGTTTATTACAGTATATATATATATTAGAGCCTTTGACCAGCAGAGGGCAGCAGTAAACCATTTTCCGCAGCTTGGTGACCCACAAACCTCATTCTGAACAATTTTTTTTGTTTTTCCTTCCTTTTCTTAATTTCGAGGTGAAGGTCATCACAAGGTCCCGACAGCGTCCACTCACCCGATCCATCAAAGTCTCGCGGGACAAACGCTTTCCTCTTCTCCTCCAGGAACTGGCTGGGGATGAGTCCCGTGGCTCCGCCCACCATGTGACACGCCTACGGTGGATCACACACACACACACACACACACAGGATGTTGAGGCGCGACGTCTTGAAAGGACGAAGACATGGAGAGGAAGCCGGGCCGACCTGCCACCAGTTGGGATCTTCTCTGTTGACGATCTGGAGGACGTCGCCCCGCTGGAAAACCATCCCGGCCTCCCGGCACGGGATCAGGTTGTCGCTGGCGGGGTCGTAGTCAAAGTACGGCCGCACGTACACCTGAGAGAGGGGGAGAGACGCAAAGTCAGCACTGGGAGAAGGTGGGAGCTCCCCCCTGCTGGTGGTGGTGGTGGTGGTGGTGGTGGTCCTGCTGGAGCAGCAAGGAAGCAGATCGACGGTGGAAACAGTTTCTCCTTCTGAGTCTCAAAGGAAACTTAAGCTGTCTTGTGAAAGCCAACTCTTCCGACTCTTCTGGCTGCGATCAGAGCTGAAACGTTCTGCAGGAACACCACCAGGGGGAGCCCTTTGTATCTATGTTTTTTGTTTCATTTGGACTGACAGCAGATTCACTGACTCTCTGATTCTCCGACTCTTTGACTCTTTGACTTGGTGACTCTCCGATTCACTGACTTTCTGGCTCTCTGATTCTCTGACTCTCTGACTCTCTGATTCTCTGATTCTCTGACTCTCTGATTCTCTGACTCTCCGGCTCTCTGACTCTCCGGCTCTTTGACTCTCTGAATCTCTGAGTCCCGGCCAGCGGTTAGCACATCAGGTCCGTCTCCACTTTAATCCGTCTCCTCTTGAACAAACTTTTCCTCTGTCATTCCCCGGCGTCTTTTTGGGACTTTTCGTCCTGGATCAGCGACACCTTCAACACCACCACAGCAGACAAACTGCCCAGCACCACCACAGCAGACAAACTGCCCAACACCACCACAGCAGACAAACTGCCCAACACCACCACAGCAGACAAACTGCCCAGCACCACCACAGCATGTGAGGCGGCAGTCGAGAGAAAAAAAAAAGATCTAAAAATATCGTTAATTGTCTTTGTCCCAAGGAGAAAGCCTGGGATGCTGGTTGGTGTGTGTGTGTGTGTGTGTGTGTACTGACTGGGAAGGAGCTGGTGTGACCCAGTTAGCATGTGGAGTGTTATTAATAGGCCTCCCAGGGTTCACAATCCAGTGCAGGGCATTGTGGGAAGATGCTGCTGCTGCACCACTGGCCCACATCTGCTGCTGCTGCTGCTGCTGCTGCTGCTGCTGCTGCTGCTGCTGCTCGTTACATAAGTGTGTGTGTGTGTGTGTGTGTCTCTCTCTCTCTCCCTCCCTCACCTGCGGGGGGGCGGGGGCGTCCCGGTAGCTGGGCAGGATCTTGAGCGTGATGCCGCCGCTGCAGTCCTTCAGGGTCTCCTGCAGCTCGGTGGGGTTGTTGCCCACCTCCTTCCCGTTCACCTCCTTGATGATGTCGCCCACGTGCAGCAGACCCTGCCGGTCGATCATGCCGCCGTGCAGGATGCGGGCGATGACCAGGTCGTCCTTCTCCACCCGGAAGGTCACTCCCTGGGGAGAAGGGAAGGGAGAGGGAAGGAGGGGCCAGAGAGGGAGGGATGCTTGTCATCATTGGCTGCTGCTGCTGCTAGCAGGCTTACTCGCCACAACACTGATGCACTGAATGGGATTCACTGTGTCTTCATTGACTATATGAAGTCAAAGATTCAAAGATTTTTTTTTTTATTTGTCACACGTCACGTCACGTTACATGGCAGCGTGTTAAATGTTGGTGAATTGTGCAATTACGAGGAATAGAGAAAGTGTTAAAATAATTTAGAAAGTGTCAAGTTAAATACAAGTTTACAAATATGAAGTTAAAAAAGATTCAAAAGTGGAAAGTTCAGGGTTTGAAGTGTTATGCAATGCGATACACTATGAAATAATATAATAATTAGTTGCAAACAATGCAATGCAAAATATGAAACTATACCATTATGACATATAATGATAATAACAACAGTTATAGCAATAACAATAACATCAGTAAAATAGCAATAGTGCAATAGTGCAGTGTAATATAAGAAACAATATAATATAATTAGTTACATGATTTATGAAATATAATATACAGTATATATTGCATATCTAAAATATCTGTCTGTCTGTTATAGAAGAAAAATACCATCAATCGCCACAATTCTGTCTGACTGTCTGATTGTTGACTCATTGAATCTCACACACACACACACACACACACACACACACTCGGCCCCTACCAGCGGCTCGCCGGCCTTCTTCCGGATGCCGATCATGCGCACGGCGTCGGCCTGCATCAGGGCGTTGTTCACCGCCGCGTCATTGGCCGTCATCTCGGCCGGGGGCGGGACTTCGTAGCACTTGGAGGCCACCATGTCGTGGGCCTCCAGCAGAGACTGGAGGAGATGATGGAGGGACGGAGGGACAGAGGCAGTGGTGTGAATGAACTCACAAACAAATGCAAAATCAAAGCGAACTCGGACCAAAGTGTTTTGTTTCTGCCGAGATGGAAAAAAGTCGTTGCCGGGAGCTCGACGGCTCGGTTCAGCAGGACGTGTCTGCAGTGAAAATCTGTTTTATTTTTGGGATTCATCCTCTTAACCATTATTCCAGGACTGTTGAACCATTCATGATGGAGGCCTAAATGCACCAGAGTCATTAGCTAATGGCTCCAATCCCAAAATGTGAATTAAAACACCTCAAAAGCCCAAAAATTAATAAATAAATCAGTTATTTTAACAGACAAAAAAAAAAAATACCCGTCAGCTCGTGATGTTTTATCCCTGAACCCTCTCTCTCTCTCTCTCTCTCTCTCTCTCTCTCTCAGTAGGTCACTGAGGTCTTATCCCTCCAGCTTACATCGCCCGGGGCAGCGCTGCGCTGTGATTGGCCGGTGAGGCGACTGGAAGCCGCGTTCAGCCGATGTTTGACCGAGGATCTGGAGCCGTTTGACTCCAGGACTGCTGGTGGATCAGGACATCACAACTTCTCACCCCCCCACCCCCATCAATTTCTCCCTCCTCTTCCTGATTGGTTCCTTCAGACTTGAAATAATCCCGACTGAAGCTTTTTTTCCACAACAGATCTGAAAGAATTCAGACTTCAGAGAGAGAATTTAACATTTTTTTTAGACTCCAGTCTGACGAGAACTGATGCGAGTCCAGACAGAAGTGATGCAACTTTCAGGCCTTCAGCAGCGACGACGTATTGATCTGATGAGTTGGTCGTTGATTGCGACGAGCGACTGCTCCGATCGATCGATCATCCGAACGATGAGCTCTCGCTGCTCGCGGCCGACAGCCGAATCAGTCACAGTCTCATTTCAACTCGGCCAACATCGCTTTCGCTTCATTTCGATTCTCTTCTCACATGCCTGCAAATGCTTGTGATGTCACGCTGGCCCGCTGGCTCCGCCCTCTAATGCCGCCCTCCCGCTTCTGAACACATGGAAGGAGGTGGAGGCTGCAAACAGAGGGCTAATTGTTCTGCTTTTCGTGGTGCGGCAGGGATCATAATGTGACGCCTCGCATGTCCAACTCTTGTTTCTCTTCTTTTATTTTATTTTTATTTTTTTTTAGGGAAAATGATTGAGGGAAGCTGCGTCCCCAGCAGGTGGCGCTGTGGAGCCTCTGACCCACCTGGAAGTGCGGCTCCTGCAGGATGCGGGAGAGCTCGGCGGCGCTGTCGTCCTTGACCTTGAGGCCGCTGATGTCGCCCAGGATCTCCGTCACCAGCTCCACGTTGTTGTCCTGCACCGCCTCCAGCTTCACCTCCTCCTGCTGCTCGTGAGCCTGCGAGAGGGGGAGAGGGAGGGAGGGCGTTCAGCGTGGGGCCACGCCCACTTTCTCACAACTGAAGCAACCCCGGAGGAGCAGCGACCGGTCTGAGATCAACCTCTGGATAAACAGTGTGATGATCGCAAGCCCATCGCGACCTTTATGACCTCTGCGGCTGGTGAGCACAGCCTACTTTTCCTTCCGCTATTTTTTTTCCGTCCTGGAGATGAAGCCTTGCATGAGTGAACTGCTCTTCTAATTTTTCAGTTTTACATTAGGACAAAAAACAGACAACAGAAAATAAATAAAGTGACACAAAGTGCTGCGACCTGCACATCCAGACCAGCAGGGGGCAGTGACTGAGAAAAGTGTCCCACGGGTTAAAAGAGAGTCGTCTGAGTTAGGGCCGGTTTTACATACCGACGGATATCAAATATCAGTCGACGCCTTCAGCAGCCAGTGAGGCTTGATGACGTCCAGACTCATCAGACCTCAGCAGGACGTTTATGTAACTGAGAGTTTGTAATCTGCAGTTACACTTTGACAGTAAACTATGAACATGTGACATTGGCTAAGTTGCTGTTACAAATATATATATAGAGTGATAAATATTACTGAAATTATATTAAATATATACATATATATATATGTATATATATATATATATATATATATATATATATATATATATATATATATATATATATATATATATATATATATATACATAACTCAAAACACTATCTAGATTCAGATCGGGCTTTTCGCTTTTCCATTTCGCACAATAGTTTTACTTACTGTGTTCTTAAATGTGTGCAATATATCTACAGTTCAAGAGCGATAAAGATGCTTTAATATGTAAGGAAATGTATGGGTTGTTTTTTTTTTACATTGAGATTAAAAAAATTAGCACAAAT